>NMRB01001953.1:43268-59069 GCA_002633025.1 Notospermus geniculatus | reverse complement strand
TTTTCCCCCCCCCCCCCCCCCCTCTATGAGGTCCTCACAAACACAACTGTAGAATCAGGCAAACTGCTGACTTATTTTAGCTTTAATGCAACTTAAAGCGATGTTTTAAAATGGTGTTTTCAGCAATAAAAGATAAATACACATTGAGCTAACATATGTATCAGATTCATTGATCAGTATTTTGAGTGTTTCTGCTTCATTTCAGACATTTTGCAAATGTTCTTTGTTTTACCATTCAGTTATGTAATGGTCACATTTTTTCTCTTTCACAATATAGAGTGATGTATAAACTACATATTCCACCCATTTTTAGTACAACTACCCAACAATTAATACCTAAAAAATGACTTGATACAATCGTTCCTTAAGGAAACAGCTCATTTTAATTAAACGTTTGTAAGAATATAGCCCAGCAGTGTTTGAGATACTGACATTTAAAGTTGGATATTCTTTGTCCAGGACTGTACATGTAGTAGCAAAAAGTAATTGAGCACACAAGTCTTCAGCCTAAGACTTAGGGCCGTATTCAAAAAGGGTGTTTAGGACTTAGACACGTGTAACTTCGTCAAATGCATGGTGGAAGTGTGTGCATTTAGTGAAGTCACGCGTCTAAGTCTTAAGCGCGGTGATGACCTGAATACGGCCCTTAGAGTGTTATTCAACTGTTTTACCACGTGGAAGCCGGACATAACATTAAAGACTATCTTGCATCTCAAACCTGACTACAAATATTATTACTGAAGTGTAAAGAAAACACTAAAAATGCACATATTTTGCTTTTTGTGTCATCAAATTCGGATGAGTAGTATGGAAGATATCTAAAATCATGTGTGTGAAAAGCCAGTGCTATTTTCCATACAGTGAAGATGGAGCCTTGATCGAAAATGCTAATTTATGCATGATGTCATCACAGTGATAAACCAAATCAAATCTGACAAACTCTACAACAGTGCCGATTTTCTCCACTACGTTACACAAATAGACACTATCATCGACCAGTCACCGCCATGTTTGACCGCATCACTCCTCCTAATGGAGTTACCATTAGAAGCCTGATCACAATTGGTAGATATTTTTCCATTTAGCCTTCCGCTGCACTACTTTTCAAGATGGTAACTTTCGAACGATACTAGAGGGTGTTGGTTGAACCTCGTTCCCAAGACCCTATAGTGTCAAGATTGCAAATCTGAGTCATCCAATGTGGAGATAAAGTTCATTCTCATTTACATACAACTAATAGACAAATTTGTGACTTCATTCTTTCACGTGAATAGTTGCGTAAGTCCATTACATCACTAAAATGCATGCTCATAATGCAAATTCCTGCAATGACGTCATCAAATTAGGCCCAACCTTCTCCTCTGACCAAATCGATCAAATTGCGCTGAGAGTTTTTATCCAGTTGGAATTTTCCAATGAACCAAAAAAGCCTCTTGATCAGCATTCTTTCCCCTAACTTTCTACAGTTGGAAAAAAAGTGCAACTAGGACTTTACATGTAGATACATTGATTATTATATTTTCAGGGTCAGGACTTGGGTCTTGAATTCCGACGACTTCTCCACTGCTTTTGATTGTCCGATAGGAAGTCCAATGAACCCGAAAAAGAAATGTAGGATATGGTAATTTGGATATGCCATGTTTGCTACAGGCAATGATTATTTTGCATGATGCATCACAACTGAAGACGGCGAAAAGACTCTTACCCAGATGACTTTCAGTTTCATGCAATGTGAAGAAATGCAATCAATACTAACATTTACTAGAAGCAAGAATATATAAGTACCAAGAATGTACAACTCAGTAATCAAGCAAAAGGGGGGGCATTAAGTTGCTTTTTCTGATAACAGAGGGCGTATGGTAATTATAGGCCTTCTAATTAAATTACCAATGTTTAGATTTAACGGTTGTTGACTGAATTGTAATATTTAGAATATCATCAATATTCTTAAATTTACAGACATATTACTGGCAAATACAGTTTTTTTTTTATTTTGGTAAAACCATGGATTTGTTGTATAGGTCAGAGTGCCCAACTCTGAGATCAAGTACAATATCAATTTGTCGAAAATATGGTCCATTCAAAACTGCTCTGTAGCTCGGTTATTTCTGGGTGCATATAACTAGACTATGGGAGGTGGCATTGTGTTCGTAATGATCTTCTCTACACACTAATCCACTACAAATTAAGATCCATTTGGTTACAGGGTCACCAGAGGCAATTTACTAAACTCACTTTTTGGCACATATTCGAAGTTGTACATTCTTGGTACTTAGATATTCTTGCTAGAAGTGATAGTGATAGGCATGTAAATTCCAAGCAATCGACATGCAGTGACAGCAAGACGTGTTACATTTCTAACCAATCGCATTAAAACAGCCACGGTTGGAAAAAGGGAATCATGTATAACATTTTTGATTGGTTGATTTTGATCCTTAGCATCTTTTTTTGTCATTGCAATACAATAAGAATTTTTTACGTTATCATAGAAAACTCGCATTACTTATGCGAGGGCTCACAGCAGCAGGGGCGAATCCAGATTTTTCTCGAGAGGTGGCTTCTGAAGGAGTGCGCTTCGCCGGCGCCGGCGGGGGGTCTGGGGGACCACCCCCATGAAAATTTTGAAAATTAGAAGCTACGAGAAGCGATTTCCCGGCACCTGAGGTTGAGAAAGTCCGATGCCCCGTCTCTTAGACATTTCATTGCACTCTGCAAGCGTACACAATGCAGTATGTTGTCCCAAGCAGGGGAAGAAACATCGATGCAATGATATGATTGTGTCACCATGATTACATCAGAGACACGGGCGGGCGCTACGCTCTAAGGTTTCCGTTACATAGAAGTATACGAAAACGCCGGTTAACAATGCCTTCACGGTGGTGAATCCTCGGAATGCCTTTGTTAACCAGCGTTTTCGTATACCGTATACTTCTACGTAACGGAAGCCTAAGCGAGATGTTTGATGTTTAGCGATTAAAAAAATGTTATCTTTGGTCGCCGAGGGGAGAGGGGGGAGTTAAGGTTATGAAATCATTTTAATGACAAGATTTAAAAGGCTCTAACAGGTGTGTTGTAGAGCCATAAGGTAACTCTCAATACAGTCACACACAATCACATGAAAAGAAACATATTGCAAGATGTTAAGATTCATAGGGAGACCAGAGATTTAAAAAGGCACTTTTTAAATGTAACCTTTATCCCCCAAAATGTACTAAATATAGTACAAAATTTCAAAAATATAGTAAATTTATTGACATACCGGGGGTAAATGTAGTGACAGGGTGCCAAAAATATAGTAAATATAATGTCGCTGTGAGCCCTCTATTCTAACTCACCCGTTACACATATCTGTCCTCTATTATAGTTGGCTTTTTAGAGAACATAAAGAACATTTTCGTTTCTGCCAAGAGTTCTTTTTAAGACCGCCACCACCTCATAGGTGGCGGTCTTCATTTGTTTTACTGAGTTTCTCTGAATGTCTGTGACCAACATTTGGTTTCCAATCGATAAAAAGCAAAGTAAGTGACGCATCAGCTTAGACTTACAGGATATCTAGATCAATATAAAACACAGGTCAAGTTCGTTAACTGGCCCAATCCGTAATCATTTGATGGGTTTTTTGCGACTTTATCGCCTAAAAACAGCTCGCTGGTGTGGGAATCCGACTGTCGAAACCTCTGCTTGTGTCCAGTGACGGTCTTCAAATTGGCTGCAAAGCCAATTTCTAGTTTTCTCTTAGCTTCGCTGTAGTCTCATGGTCGTGTCCAGCGTAGCAGGCGACGCATCTTTTGAATACAATTTGCTCTGTTATGTCGGTTGCGATCTTGGCCCATTTCTAGCGAAATATACATGTACCTATTATAATACAGATACATGCACAGCAGTGGTGGGGGCCTCACTCCACACTTCTGACAAAGTATTTTCCCTTTAGTCTTATCCTTCTTGTAGAAGCCCCCACATTGGTCATCTGCACACAGTCTTCGCTTTTCCGGTGCAGTTGAAGATTTATTGGCCATTGAGTTAAGGAAATGTTCTCTGAACATCATTTGAGCCTTCTTTGTCGTGCATCGGATGGAACACAGAGTACGACCATGGGCATTCATTTCCTTACGAGTTGATTCCAATCCAGATTCTGAAAATTACCCAACTGATTTCCATTGACTAGCAAAGGCGGAAAGGTGAAAAATGAGGACATGGAGCTATGGAGTTATAGATCTGTTAAGGAAAGTAGTTGGGTACACAGTGCCAAGCTCCCAGCACAGGAATTGAATAGTTCGTATCTCCTGTTCTGACAGAAACCATGACGTGTATACAAGTTTGTGAATTTTTTAAAAAAAATCAAGAACTGAGAGATACATCTGCCTGATCTCAGGTTTGCCATCAAAACAGGACAGAAGGACACTTAGGTTGTTGATAGTTCCCTCTATTCGCAGCAGTTTCTGGATATGATTACCCGCAAATGCTTGTGAATGATAGGCCTGCCTATCAACACCTAAATCCTTCAAACTTTTTTCAAAAGTTTTTTTGGAAGGCCCCATATTTAACATGTGCAAGTTCGAAATCATCAGGTACAACCCAATCTTTCAGTGACTGATTGATAACCCTGGTAATGAGAGGAAGAATCCCATCAAGGCAGTCCATCAGCCACCATGTTGGCCATGGGTCTAAGTCATATGACTTAAGGAAAATATCATGAGCAGAGCTATTGATTTCATCTTCGGTGGCAGGTTTAAAAGTATGCAAATGAGAGTCGGCATGACACTTGTATCAAGAACGAAAAATCTGCATTTCTAGCAGGACTTACCGTAGGGTTAAAGGAGCACAACAGAGGGGGTAGGATAACGTTACTTCACGTCGGAAGCGATAACGGTTTCGTGCGCGTGGCTGAAAATAGGGAGGTTTCGAAATCAAACGATAAACGTAAACGTTAACGACAACGTTATTTTCACACTACACATTAACCAAATTTTATATCGCATTTTCGGTACGAAAATAACGTTGTCGTTAACGTTTAAGCTTATCGTTTGATTTCGAAATCTCCCTATTATCTGCGACAGTACTGTAAAGGACTGCGGAGAATTACCACCTGATCCACACAGAAATATGACTGGTGAAAAATTTGGTTTGTCAATGTCCTCTTGCCGAAGCTTCCTCCAAAATGTATAATAGTGATGGACAATACTATCTCTCATTCACGGCAATCTAATAAAAGCGACAACTTCCAATTCTCGGCAGGATGCAATGCAAAAGTGGTTGACAGAACGCAATATCCCTTGTACAATAGATATGTTAAAAGCACAGTTGTGTGATATCATTAAAATCCATAAGGGATACCATAAAACCTATATCGTTGGTGAAGCAGCTGCAGCAAAAGGTCACTCGGTATTGAGATTGCCCCCGTACCATTGTGACATCAACCCCATTGAAATGGTCTGGAATCAGATAAAACTGTATGTTGCACACCAGAACACATCAGGAAATCTATATATGATATTCCAGAGCTTAGCCCCACTGTATGCATTAGGTGAGTTTTTCTCCCTCCCCACCTTCATAAGACTGGTCCCCTGTCCATCCTGCATATTGCCAGTAATAACACCGAGGCTGGACTGATACTATGTTCGACACAAAAATGGCCACCACAGCTTCATCACTTGAGAAGTTCAACGTGTGTTATAGCGTGACTAACTCTTCATCAGGTAAGGTACACATGCTTCAACTCATTCTTCTGTGTGTAAAAACACACACAATACCTAATTGGTAACTTAGATCATTCAGATTGATAGATTTGAACAGTCTTGTCGAGCATGCATACACCACGTTGCCTAAAGGTCAAGGTTACGTCGGCCGTCGCGAGGTACAAAACCTAACGCATACTGTTGGGCTTTAAAGCACGGTATTGAACATGTAACTGTAAAACTATGGGCTAATTATTGTGGGAAAGTGCATTAAGTCTCTACACACTACATTTCCTGGACGCGCAACTCGCCGGTCTGTGTGGAGGTTGGGATAGGCGAATACGACCGATCAGTTTACTTGCTTTCCGTAAGATGGCACACTAACGAGATCCTCAACAAATTTCATCCGAATGTCACACTCCCCCAGTTAATTATGATCGAAGGACCCCAAAATTCATAAGGGTTCTGTGTAACGTTAATTGCATATCTAAAATTCCTGAAAGTTTTGCCGCGATACACACAGACTGGATGGAGTGAAAGAGCGATAGAGGGAGAGAGAGAGGGAGAAATTCAGTGAAAACAAGGAAGACCGCCCCATTGACACGGAGGCGGTATTAAATATCAGGGGCAGCATAAAAACGGTAACAGCCAGCTCGCTTCGTCATAGACGACTAAGTTCATTAAATGACATTGTTTGGATGGGAGCGAACGCAAATGACCTGAGTAAACGTCATTATGGTTTCCGATCTCATGATCGGAAACCATATTGTGTTTGGTCATGGTGTCTGTCTGTGTGTCTGTGTGTCTGTCTGTTCAGTCTGTCACACCTGTAACTTCGTTCCTGCAAGAGCTACATACCTGGAAATGTGACCTACCCCGAGGTTTCATGACCTGAGCTACAAGATGGAATGAAAATTTCCGGTCTCCGATACCTGGCTCATGGTGAAAATGATATTTCAAAAGTTGAGATTTTGTCTGTCACACTTTTGTTTCTTGAATAACTTGTCTCCGAGGCCAGGTAGAGCACCAGTAACAAGTTCCTTCCCTATGTTTATGACCCTTCGCAAGATACTGGCATCAACGAATTTATCCTCCAGTGTCAGCATCATAATGATATTGATATATCAAATTTGATATTTTGACATATCGGGAGATCTGCCACAGTAAGCGACTTCAAACTGGTATCACAACATCATAGCTCATCCACGGATGTTATTGCAATTGAATTTTTCAGTTTGCACCTGCTCGGTCGCATGATATTCGCTGATATCATGGTGAGATTTGATATTCAAATTTGATAACATGACATAAGTCAGCATCTGGTGATGGTAGAAGCCTAAAACCTTCAGCTACACCTAGGTTATCAAGGATGAGCTTTCAGATTACGCAATGACCTTGAAGGTCAGAGGTCAAGGTCAAGGTCAAACAGTTCTAAAGTGCAAATCTCCTCTGAATTTCAGGAGAAAACGATTAAAGAAGCCTGAATTAACCATCCCCGACAGGTTTTATCAGGAATCCTGTTCCAGTTACGCAATACTTCTCAAGGTCAGAGGTCAAGGTCACAGTCAACTGTCACAAATAACATAAGTCAGAACCTGGTGATGGTGGAAGCCTAAAACCTTCACCTGCACCTAGGTTATCAAGGATGAGCTTTCAGATTACGCAATGACCTTGAAGGCCAGAGGTCAAGGTCAAGGTCAAACAGTTCTAAAGTGTAGCTCAGAATTTCAGGAGAAAACGTATTAGAAGCCAGAATTAACCATCTCCTTCCTGAAGTTAAATCAAGGATCCCTGTTCCAGTTACGCAATACTTCTCAAGGTCAGAGGTCAAGGTCACAGTTAACCAGCTCTAGAGTAGTAAACTTCTCATCGGAAACCATTGACATCGCTCCGATGTCCTTTTCTTGTTTCTATTGGTTCGGTTATGATCAACAAGTGATCATCAGCTACAAAATGTGCGTAGTTTTTCACGGACTATAGAATGAGTTTTACATTTGCTTGTCTGTGGTGAGAGAGCCCGCTGAGGCACGACCACCTTGATTATATGTTGAATCATAGTTTTTCGAGTTAAGCGATATTTGCCGCAAGGGCGATGCTTACGACCACAGAAAATTGCAACAAATATCACTTAAAGCGAATCGACAGTCGTTATGTAAACAGAAGGATGATGTTTGTAAACATTGCCCTCACAGCCAATCAGAATGCAGGAAATTAGTGTTTGTAAACAAAGATTCGTCCCCTTTTGCATTCAAATTTTTTGGCTGACAAATACTGCTCGTCACAAGCATAGCATCACTATCCACAGACATTTATCTGTTGCCATTTCCTTTAATGAAGGCGAGTAGCAGTCCTGGTGATGGTTGCGTTCCGTTTTACGCGTGTTACTTCAACCCGGAGTAATATTTTTGAATGTTCCCAGGTTGTGAGTGTTCCCCTACTATTGTCCGACGGAGAAAGCTGTTACATGACAATAGCGGACACACAGAGAAACGTTTCGATCAATTTGCCAGCGTTCCGTAAACAATAAGGGGAAACACTTGCGGTTGTATACACCGGAAACACTGGCATGTCAACCGGTGATAATTGAAAACTTTATCCTTAAAGCAAAGGTGGACGACACCCGGACGACCCAGATATGTATCTAGTTTACCTCTTACGGGGTATGATTTACTTCAAAAGCAGACGATCACACTGGAGGGAAAAAAACGATAACCTGTCATTAAGTAGAAGAGGTTTTCAGCTGACAGCGTGATGCAATCTTCTATTCTTGGTCAATACAATCATGTATTAAACACCATTCGACGACGGACAGCGACGCTGAGTTGGTTTACGCTCACCGGTCGCTTGGACGTCGTCGGACGATGAAAACGTCAAGTCGACCAAAAACATGTTGTGCAGCTCTACATCCACTAAAGGTGGAGACACATACCAGCCTTGTCAGCGTTTATCGCATCCATTTAACGTTTCCGGTCATCGGGACCGTCCAAAAGGTTTTGGACATATGGTAAACCATTGTCTATATCACACACCTCCGGCAACGACCATCTGTTTCCTTTGCAGTGTCCATTGATCGCTGTTTTTGAACATTAGAAGTGAGGTTTCGCAAAGCTGAGGAAACAGAAGGACGAAATACTAAATTGGATTTCATTTCCATGACGTATGTATTCATCAGCAGATGGTTGGCACCATAAATATCGCCTGCTGCAAGAGCGTCTTTCAGCTTATGACTTAGACTGATAGAGTTACGGTGTATATTAAAATTTGAAATTAATCTTTCGTTTCCACTTTGTATCATCCTATCTATTTAAAGCTTCATCATGCTACACAACACGCACTGGCAGCAGGGACATTTGTGGAACCAACCATCTCATGAAATACATTAGGTCCTGGAAAAGAAGTGGAATTTCGTATTTCATATTTCTTGTTTCGTCAGATTTGTTTGTGAAACCTCGGAAGCTCGATTTTTGCGATTAACGAATGCGTTAAACGCAGGGGATTCCATTTTATGACGTAAAAAAAAATGGGAAAACCCTTTCATTTTGCCACCAGCACTCGACATGGTTGAAGTGTTTTCATCAGTTTGACGCTTGTTTTGTGTCATGGTCGTCGCATTAAATGTCTGTACGTGTCCCCGGCTTTAGTCGACAGTCTTCGGGAGATGTCGCACGAAGTCGTCCGATATCGCTCGTCGACGGTCGCAGACGGCAAGTGACGTTGACCGATGGAGTGTAATGCCGCACCGAGCTCTATTTCATGACAGCTTTATAAAGGTAAACCAGGGAGATTTCAAGTGGTGGCGCTTTGGACATTTCCATGACGGGGTCAGCGCGATTTCTGGTCCTTTACCCTCGTGACAGACAATCCAATTCTGTCTCCTCCTTAAAAAGCGCCATCGACGGACCCCTATATCATGAATATGCATCAGATAATATCTATTACCATAACCATCCGTCTTGTGTCGATTCTCCTCAAACCAAAACGTGACACGTTGATAACTCACCGTTGCTTCTAATCTTGCGTGGTACTTCAACCTACTGTCCTCTCTGAATTTGAATCGCCTAAAACCAAAATTACGAGAACCGATCTACACGTACACCTGCACCCAATAATATTAATCATTATTAGCCTAAACATACACTCAAAGATCGGTCTTTTGCAAGATTCTGGAGCCGTATGCATAACACCTTAAGTGTAAAATTGTTTCAAACAAAAGATAAGGGAAATTTTACACTTAAGATGTTTTATGCCCCAGAATTGTGATGGACCGTAACGTGAGGAGACCCACTTTGCGTTTTGCGCTTTCCGCGTGTCCGTTTCCTATGTGAACGCGTGGTAGAAAAAGTAAGTTTATTGTTTGTACCACACATAAACATAGACAACGGACAAGTGCAAAGCGCAAAGCGGAGAAGTCTGTTTACCTGCATGATCTGCTCGACTGACAGTCCTTCACGTCATAAACACTGTGTTTATTTGCGTATTTAACGTACGAAATTAAGTATTTTGTTCCATGGGCTTTTGGTCTCTTATCGAATGAAAGCATTTGTCTTTTGTACTTTGACAACATTGTCGACAAAGGTGTCATGCATTGTGGTTTTTCAGAGTTTTGTCTCCCTTGGCATCTTTTAGGACATTTTCGAAGGGAATAGATACGATAGACACCAACCCTTTTGAAGACAACCTAAAAACAGAAAAGGACGCAGCCGGAGTAAAGTGCCAGAGGCCGAGTTCGATTGGAACCCGAAGGTCGATACGATCGGTCCGACTGCCAATTGAACTCGACAGAACCCGAGGGTAGGTACCCGCGTGACGTCATATTTGACCTATTTACTGAATCGAGTCATACCCTCAGCGATTTGAAGGTTTCGTTATATACCGGTAGGCTTTTGACAAGTACAGCTGCGTTTGTAAAATGACGCAGCGTCTGGCATTTAAAAAAAAATTGAACAGTATGGTTTCCGATCTCAAGATCGGAAACCATATAGTGTTTGGTCGTGGTGTCTGTCTGTGTGTCTGTCTGTCTGTGTGTGTGTCTGTCTGTCTGTCTGTCTGTTCAGTCTGTCACGCCTGTAACTTTGTCCCTGCAAGAGCTACAGACCTGGAAATGTGACCTACCCCCAGGTTTCATGACCTGAGCTACAAGATAGAATGAAAATTTCCAGTCTCCGATACCTGGTTCATGGTGAAATTGACATATCAAAAGTTGAGATTTTGTCTGTCACACTTTTGTTTCTTGAATAACTTGTCTCCGACGCCAGGTAGAGCACTAGCAACAAGTTCCTTCCCTATGTTTATGGCCCTTGGCAAGATACTGGCATCAACAAATTTATTCTCCAGTGTCAGCATCATAATGATATTGATATATCAAATTTGATATTTTGACATATCGGGAGATCTGCCACAGTAAGTGACTTGAAACTGGTATCACAACATCATTGCTCATCCACGGATGTTATTGCAACTGAAATTTTCAGTTTGCACCTGCTCGGTCGCATGATATTTGCTGATATCGTGGTGAGATTTGATATTCAAATTTGATAACATGACATAAGTCAGAATCTGGTGATGGTAGAGACCTAAAACCTTCACCTACACCTAGGTTATCAAGGATGAGCTTTCAGATTACGCAATGACCTTGAAGGTCAGAGGTCAAGGTCAAGGTCAAACAGTTCTTAAGCGCAAATCTCCTCGGAATTTCAGGAAAAAACGAATTAGAAGCCTGAATTTACCATCCCCGATAGGTTTAATCAGGGATCCTGTCCCAGTTATGCAATACTTCTCAAGGTCAGAGGTCAAGGTCACAGCCAACCATCACAAATAACATGAGACAGAACCTGGTGATGGTGGAAGCCTAAAACCTTCATCTACACCTAAGTTATCAAGGATGAGCTTTCAGATTACACAATGACCTTGAAGGTCGGAGGTCAAGGTCAAGGTCAAACAGTTCTAAAGTGCAAATCTACTCAGAATTTCACGGGAAAACTAATTAGAAGCCTGCATTAACCATCCCTATTTGTTTAATCAAGGATCCCTGTTCCAGTTACGCAATACTTCTCAAGGTCAGAGGTCAAGGTCACAGATAACTAGCTCTAGAGTAGTAAACTTATCATCGGAAACCATAGACATCGCTCCGATGTCCTGCTCTTGTTATTAGGAAGTTACTGCTACAGGACTTAATTATTTTTCACAGATTCGGTAGCGTCAAGAGTTAAGAGTTACACTGTAACTACCATATAATACAGAAATCCGTACTTTTGACCGTGAAAGTGCAGAAGGAGCCTGTAACTGCTAGAACTATCCGTATTAAAATTACAGAAAGATGCCTGCAGCAGAGTTTCAGCCTTTTTATTTCCACGGTCAAAAGTTAGGAAAATGAATTTCTGTTAATGGAAGTTACAGTGTAACATTTCTTTACATTCTATCGTTAAATATAGTTGTTATCTTACAATTTTCTTTACTTTTTAATCAAGTATGAACCTCTTGCACTAACAAAAATACATCTTCCATATATTCGGTCGGGGCCATACATTTGTTCCAATTTGTTCCGATATGGCTTTAGAAACCTTGATAGTTCGAATATTATCATTGTACATTAAGGTCAGTCGTGTTACTAATATTATTAACATTGAGGCATAAAACGTATTACCTTAAAGTAGTTATTCACTCTTGAGCCCCTTTTAGATGCACACCCTTCCCTAGAGTTATGATTAATACATTCCTTGCTGTCGAAAAACAAACATCCGTAATTCTCTTCAAAGTATGCAAAATATGAGCACTTCCCTTTGCGACGATCGCAGTAAACGGCGCAGCGAAGCAAAATGCGGATATGACGTTGTTGTTCATCACGCCGTTCTCTGCACTGAGGTCGCCGAAGAAATCGCTGACCTTGAACATTGTGACCGTAGCCCCTAAACCCAGAAGCAAGATGGAAATGTCTCTGACATCCGATCAGGAAAATGAAAGTGGAATAGGTAAACATGCCCTGTTTCACTTGCGCGTCTTCCTGTTGATAGGGCAAATGCCATTATTGCATTCCCGGATAAAATTATATTAAATTATATTAAAGTATTTTACATTAATAATGAACGCATCGGTATCAGCTACTTGTAATCGAAGAAAAACAATGGTCGCGGATCGATATGGTAGAAATCAATTAATGTACTCGGCCATGTTCAGGTATGGTTTAATGATTCCCCAAAACAAAAATATACTCGTCTTGAGAAAAAAGAGGGTGGCGTCCACAAATCATGGCGGTCAACCCACAAAGAACAACTTCACAGTTTGATATATTCGGTTAGGTTGATTTAGCCTGTGTCCAAGCTGGTCCTTGCATCTCTCCAATGGGAGAAAGTATGAACCCGAACATCCCATCTTCACTGAGTTCAGGTCAAGACTCGGCTTCTCCTCCCTTGACCTTCACGCAAGCAAACCCCATTCCGTGTTCAACGGATTTCCCCGGTCCCAAAAATAGCAACCAATCACACCAAAGCTTGCACCGACCCACGTGCATGATGTGTTCCCGGTAATGACGTTGACCAATCAAAATTTGATAGAATGACATCATTGATAGTTTTCCTTCCGTGAACGACGAAGAAACGAGGCTTCTGATTGGGCGCACGAGAAAATCCCAAAGCGTTGAACACGGAACCTGGCTGCTTGCTGCAGAGTGTAGGAAGAGGTTAGCATATTTCCTTGGCCGGCGGGTTAAGCCGTGCCATGTAGTAGCTGCAAAGGGTTCAATGCACAGTCTCCCCCTTCGGACAGAGATGGCTTGTCCACGAGTCACTTGTCGGCACTCTGCGTCTCAGTGCCGAACTACACTTTCCAGGTTCGACTGAGAAGGTCCCCCAGATGTATCGTAAACGGGCCGGTCAACCATCCAATAACGCATGTACTTAAGGCCTCACTGTATTGAATTCAGAAATTGCTTACATCCTCCGGCTTGTTGTACTTGACTCGATGGCGCGATGACTCGAAGGCGCGAAGAAGGCCAATTAAATTTCCTGTATATTGGTGGGTGCATGCCTTATTTTAATAGAGTTCCACTTCAAAACACTGGGTTACGATGCAACATTTTTAGGAAGACGAAATAAGCCACCTCTGGCATTAACCAGCTGAATTTCATTGAATAATTTTGGCGGTCATCGAGTCATCGCACCATCGAGTCTTCGCGTCATCGAGTCAAGTACAACAAGCCACATCCTCCGACGTTAGCAGTGTAAAATGTACTATGCTCTATCTGAATGCATTAGAGCTCTGCCTGCACTTTTTTCATCGTGTGCTGAAAACTAGGCCTTGATACTTTGAAGTACGTATCAGGCAACCTTTTTGGGGACCATCACGAGGCTATGAAACTTCTACCTGCACAGTCCTAACACTTTGAAAATGTCGTAAAATTCAATACTGTGAGGCTGTGAGATAATGTATCACGGATTTATGTATTTTCGCAGTTCACGAAAATCATTCATGTTTATTTACATTTTGTTTGTTTACTTCCAGCCTTTCTCTGTCTTCTGAGTAATTTGTTGGTAGCCTGCCGCTCCAGAAATCCTCTTGTTACCGTAAGTGGATTGGTGGATTGACAGGTCCAAAAAGTCCAAAACAACATAATGTAAACCATCCATGTTTACAAACATTGAATGTAAACAATGAATGCATGATAGCCCACGTTATCTTCAACATCTAGCTGCGAGGCCAACGCGCCAACCACTAGGACATAAAGGAAATCCTCTATGCGCTGGCGTGTTAAGCCGTGCCATTGCAGCTACATGTACAGCGGGTTCAATGGAAGCTCCACCAGTGCCCCATTCTTCACCAACCATCTTCACTTTACAATAACTTCTTATACACCTTGACAGACTTCATACATCTCTTCGCCCCCGGTCGCCTGCACCGCTCAAAATACAGAAACAACCCATCCGTAGGGTTCCGTATTTCCATTCGCGAACATCGCTGTTAAAGTCAGGAAATACAACGCGGGTTTCCTTAAAGCGGCAGTCCATCATTTGATCAACAGGTACAGCGTCTGCCATCCTTTTATCATAAATTAACGATAATCTGGCGAACCAGCCAATGAGGTGGCGACTCTGTGCCAGTCCACGTGCTCGGATTTCATGTCAACACTCAGACCACGCTGTAATGATCATGATGATGCTGGGAGATTTTTATGGATTTTTCATTGTTTTTGTGCGATTCAGATTCCTAACTCCACTGAGACGGCTGCTGTTGATTTCGGCCGTAAACACAAACTGTGATTGGTGAAAGAACTCTTTTTCTGACACGATTATAGGGAAAATGACAGTGATGATGGCTGTAGCGGCAAAAAAGACAAATCGATTGATGTATGGTATGTCAAATTTGACCAAGCCGTTGCGGCGATATCGGCCCTAAACCTCGCGCCAATTGGATGTGGAATGAAGAATAGTTCGTATTTGGGAATGGGTTCTGCCGTGACAGCCACAGACAATCGATGGTTAGTATGGAGAAATCAAAATGTTCATTACAACTACATATTATTATCTATCCATTGTGTAGTGCACTAGCACTTGCACGATGTCAACGCACCAGCTCTTTCTTGCCATAACAAAAGTTGTAAATAGGGCCAGTAATGCCATGGCGTTGGCCCTCAAATTAGTGTGCGCAGATTTCAAAATAAATTCAATAATGGAATGAAACTACTTTTGGCCTATAAAAGATATTGAAGGCTTTTTTCTCAGTTCATATACTCATTTATTTGAGAACAGACATAATAATAATGGTGAGTTCTTATATAGCGCTCTCTAAGCGCTTCACACATTATTACCCCAGCCTATGATTCAGAAAACCTTTCTGTAGAAACCAAAGAGCAGCCACAATATAGCGCACACGATGGACATTTCAGGCCAGTTGAGAGTTACAAAGTGGCACGGCCGGGGATCGAACCCGCGACCTTCCGATCACGAGTCCACAGCCCTAGCCATTATGCCACCGCGCTCCCCGAACAGACCAAACGTGAGTTAAATATTAGGCCTAGGTACCGGTGTAATATTTATCATTGCCCCCCTAACAGGAATGCCCGGGGAGGCAATGAGCGGCATTACAACTATAATGATTATGACTGCCCCCCGTCTGTGAATGCCTCCTCGAGTCT
>NMRB01001953.1:13484-28549 GCA_002633025.1 Notospermus geniculatus | reverse complement strand
AGGTCAAGGTCAAACAGTTCTAAAGTGCAAATCTACTCAGAATTTCAGGGGAAAACTAATTAGAAGCCTGCATTAACCATCCCTATTTGTTTAATCAAGGATCCCTGTTCCAGTTACGCAATACTTCTCAAGGTCAGAGGTCAAGGTCACAGATAACTAGCTCTAGAGTAGTAAACTTATCATCGGAAACCATAGACATCGCTCCGATGTCCTGCTCTTGTTATTAGGAAGTTACTGCTACAGGACTTAATTATTTTTCACAGATTCGGTAGCGTCAAGAGTTAAGAGTTACACTGTAACTACCATATAATACAGAAATCCGTACTTTTGACCGTGAAAGTGCAGAAGGAGCCTGTAACTGCTAGAACTATCCGTATTAAAATTACAGAAAGATGCCTGCAGCAGAGTTTCAGCCTTTTTATTTCCACGGTCAAAAGTTAGGAAAATGAATTTCTGTTAATGGAAGTTACAGTGTAACATTTCTTTACATTCTATCGTTAAATATAGTTGTTATCTTACAATTTTCTTTACTTTTTAATCAAGTATGAACCTCTTGCACTAACAAAAATACATCTTCCATATATTCGGTCGGGGCCATACATTTGTTCCAATTTGTTCCGATATGGCTTTAGAAACCTTGATAGTTCGAATATTATCATTGTACATTAAGGTCAGTCGTGTTACTAATATTATTAACATTGAGGCATAAAACGTATTACCTTAAAGTAGTTATTCACTCTTGAGCCCCTTTTAGATGCACACCCTTCCCTAGAGTTATGATTAATACATTCCTTGCTGTCGAAAAACAAACATCCGTAATTCTCTTCAAAGTATGCAAAATATGAGCACTTCCCTTTGCGACGATCGCAGTAAACGGCGCAGCGAAGCAAAATGCGGATATGACGTTGTTGTTCATCACGCCGTTCTCTGCATTGAGGTCGCCGAAGAAATCGCTGACCTTGAACATTGTGACCGTAGCCCCTAAACCCAGAAGCAAGATGGAAATGTCTCTGACATCCGATCAGGAAAATGAAAGTGGAATAGGTAAACATGCCCTGTTTCACTTGCGCGTCTTCCTGTTGATAGGGCAAATGCCATTATTGCATTCCCGGATAAAATTATATTAAATTATATTAAAGTATTTTACATTAATAATGAACGCATCGGTATCAGCTACTTGTAATCGAAGAAAAACAATGGTCGCGGATCGATATGGTAGAAATCAATTAATGTACTCGGCCATGTTCAGGTATGGTTTAATGATTCCCCAAAACAAAAATATACTCGTCTTGAGAAAAAAGAGGGTGGCGTCCACAAATCATGGCGGTCAACCCACAAAGAACAACTTCACAGTTTGATATATTCGGTTAGGTTGATTTAGCCTGTGTCCAAGCTGGTCCTTGCATCTCTCCAATGGGAGAAAGTATGAACCCGAACATCTATAGTCATTTCTGATGGTAACTACATTGGCTTTGCACTACACTCTGTGACCATACTAGTACAGTAAGGACCTGGGGCCGTATGCATAAAACATCTTGGCCCGTATGCATAAAGGTGGAATAAGCTTATTCCAGGTATAGCTTCACGTTACATGTATAACATGTTATACCCGGAATAAGCTTATCCCACCTTTATGCATATGGGCCCTTAAGTGTAAAATTTCCCTTATTTTTTGTTTGGAACAATAATTTAAGGGAAATTTTACACTTAATATGTTTTATGCATACGGCCCCTGATTTACTGGTGGTCTGGCATGATTTACTCACACCTGGGCCCGTATGCATAAAGGTGGATTAAGGGAGGTATAGCTTATTCCAGGTATAACTTCACGGTTGTACCACCATCGGTATGCATAACGGTGGTTTAAGCAAAACTGTGGAATAACGCTATTCATGGAATAGGCGGTCGAATGCATAAAGATGGAATAGCTTGTTCTGTGGTGTTAATATGCCAGATTTGCTGGTGTAACCTAAACCTACCAAGGGGTATGTTTAAGGAGTAGAATAAGGCAGAATGAAGCACTGTGCATCATCAAATTGTATTCTGTTGAAGGGCTGCTGACTCCAAATGACTGAAATAATTGCAACCATTGGCGTGGTTGTTGAAAACTACTATAACCCTAACGTGGCGATGATTTTGGATTAGTGCTTGAAGGAGACAACGCCAAGAAGACCTAACGCCATGACAGAGATAGTGGGACTTTCGAAAAACTGAGCCCTGATAAGGACCACCAACATGACTTGCATTGTATTTTATGAAACCAGTCTGATTGCGAGAAAAGACTCCAATACCATGGAATAACATTAAACTGTGGAATAAGCAGTTTTCTCTGTCAGCATCTTTGGGAGCACGTGTTGACTGTTTGGCAGGTAAAACTCTATTGTGACCTAATTTGCATAAAGGGTCCAAATCATCTAACAATAGATTTCCTGCAGGCTTTGCACACAAATACCGTGGAATAACACTACACTGTGGAATAAGCTTAAACTTAGTTTAGTTATACACAGAATTGTTGTACTTCGTTTTATGCATACCGAATTTTCTAAACCAGGGAGAGAAGAATAACAATTCTCAGAATAGGCTAAACCAGGGTATAGTTACCACCTCCTTTATGCATACGGGCCCAGGTTTTCCTCATTTAATGTGCATTTTAGGACCACAACGGGGTAGGCCTTGGCCTATGAAAGAAGGAAACTACCGGTGTATGGTGGTATTGTTCAGTGATCCAGGGACTTCAATTTGGGCTATGGACCTTGAAATCCTTCATTCTTAACGGCCTTGGGGTGCAAAAATGGCAAATAAGGTGGTGCCCTCCTGGTGTCGTGGGGTCTATCATGTTCGGAGCCTTCGTTTGAGGTGTTTGCAGGGCGTTTGCAATTCTCTTGCTCGTCGCATGGGGGCTTTTTGTTCGTTCACGTCAGCTTTAACGTTACGGTCGACCTTAAGGCTAAGAATCCATTCACGCGATTTTTGTGCCGCGCGATGTCGCATCCTTTGTCCACGACCAACGCGGCGGGAACACACAATGCTATCGAGCGTCTGCCGCTCGAAAATCGCGTGAATGGACCGACCGCCTAAGCCTAAGGCCTGCTTTCCATTGGAGCGATTCCGCGCGCGATTTACAAGCGCGGAGGCAAGCGAGACGCCTGCGAGTTTTGTAACCGTTTCCATTCACGCGTTACGATACAGAAGGTTTGCGCCGAATTGGTACTGCTATCGCGTACATACCGGTCTTTTCAACATGGCTCAAAAATCAAAACGCGCAGCCTGCTTTCCATTGGAGCGTTTCAGCGCGCGAGTTACACGCGCGGAGGCAAGCGAGACGCGTACGAGTTTTGTGACCTTTTCCATTCACGCGTTACGACACAGGGTGGTTGGCGCCGAATTGGTACTGCTGTCGTGTTCCCCTGACGATCTGCGGCCGCGTACATACTTTCAACATGGCTCAGAAACCATGGGTCATATGAATAAAGACGAGCAAATGCTTTTACTTCATGTACAGCATTGCCTAATACATTTGTACTGCAAAATTCAAGTAAAAGCATTTGCTACTCTTTATTCATATGACCCCATGTTCCAGTTGGAAAAAAAGTCGATTCGACATCGACTTTTTTTCCCGCGCGCGGGCCTCTCGCTCGCGAGAAAGCAAAGTCGATCCCCTCGTGCTGATCTCGCGATTGCCAAAACGCTTTCATGGAAACAGCCAATGAAAATGGATTGGATCGACTTTTCCGCACAGAATTCCGCACGCGGAAACGCTCCAATGGAAAGCAGGCAGGTGCGAGCAAAAAAAGGCGATTTGAGATTGACTTTTTTCTCCGCGCGCGGGCCTCTCGCTCCCGAGGAAAGAAAGTCGATCCTCTCGCGCTTGTCTCGCGATTCCCGAAACGCGGTCATGGAAACGGCTAAGTGAAAATGAATTGGGTCGACTTTTCGGCACAGAATTCCGCGCACGAAAACGCTCCAATGGAAAGCAGGCCTTAGGCTAGGGATACACTGAACGCGATTTACCCATCGCGCGCGATTTTCGCACGAATCTCTTTTGTTTCGGAGGCATTGCGGCATGAAATAACAAAGAAACAACGCGCGCGATGGGTAAATCGCGTTCAGTGTATCCCTAGCCTAAGGCCTGCTTTCCATTGGAGCGTTTTCGTGCGCGGAATTCTGTGCCGAAAAGTCGACCCAATTCATTTTCACTTAGCCGTTTCCATGACCGCGTTTCGGGAATCGCGAGACAAGCGCGAGAGGATCGACTTTCTTTCCTCGGGAGCGAGAGGCCCGCGCGCGGAGAAAAAAGTCAATCTCAAATCGCCTTTTTTTGCTCGCACCTGCCTGCTTTCCATTGGAGCGTTTCCGCGTGCGGAATTCTGTGCGGAAAAGTCGATCCAATCCATTTTCATTGGCTGTTTCCATGAAAGCGTTTTGGCAATCGCGAGATCAGCACGAGGGGATCGACTTTGCTTTCTCGCGAGCGAGAGGCCCGCGCGCGGGAAAAAAAGTCGATGTCGAATCGACTTTTTTTCCAACTGGAACATGGGGTCATATGAATAAAGAGTAGCAAATGCTTTTACTTGAATTTTGCAGTACAAATGTATTAGGCAATGCTGTACATGAAGTAAAAGCATTTGCTCGTCTTTATTCATATGACCCATGGTTTCTGAGCCATGTTGAAAGTATGTACGCGGCCGCAGATCGTCAGGGGAACACGACAGCAGTACCAATTCGGCGCCAACCACCCTGTGTCGTAACGCGTGAATGGAAAAGGTCACAAAACTCGTACGCGTCTCGCTTGCCTCCGCGCGTGTAACTCGCGCGCTGAAACGCTCCAATGGAAAGCAGGCTGCGCGTTTTGATTTTTGAGCCATGTTGAAAAGACCGGTATGTACGCGATAGCAGTACCAATTCGGCGCAAACCTTCTGTATCGTAACGCGTGAATGGAAACGGTTACAAAACTCGCAGGCGTCTTGCTTGCCTCCGCGCTTGTAAATCGCGCGCGGAATCGCCCCAATGGAAAGCAGGCCTAAGGCCTGCTTTCCATTGGAGCGTTTTCGTGCGCGGAATTCTGTGCCGAAAAGTCGACCCAATTCATTTTCACTTAGCCGTTTCCATGACCGCGTTTCGGGAATCGCGAGACAAGCGCGAGAGGATCGACTTTCTTTCCTCGGGAGCGAGAGGCCCGCGCGCGGAGAAAAAAGTCAATCTCAAATCGCCTTTTTTTGCTCGCACCTGCCTGCTTTCCATTGGAGCGTTTCCGCGTGCGGAATTCTGTGCGGAAAAGTCGATCCAATCCATTTTCATTGGCTGTTTCCATGAAAGCGTTTTGGCAATCGCGAGATCAGCACGAGGGGATCGACTTTGCTTTCTCGCGAGTGAGAGGCCCGCGCGCGCGAAAAAAAGTCGATGTCGAATCGACTTTTTTTCCAACTGGAACATGGGGTCATATGAATAAAGAGTAGTAAATGCTATTACTTGAATTTTGCAGTACTAATGTATTAGGCAAAGCTGTACATGAAGTAAAAGCATGTGCTCGTCTTTATTCATATGACCCATGGTTTCTGAGCCATGTTGAAAGTATGTACGCAGCCGCAGATCGTCAGAGGAACACGACAGCAGTACCAATTCGGCGCCAAGCGCCCTGTGTCGTAACGCGTGAATGGAAAAGGTCACAAAACTCGTATGCGTCTCGCTTGCCTCCGCGCGTGTAACTCGCGCGCTGAAACGCTCCAATGGAAAGCAGACTGCGCGTTTTGATTTTTGAGCCATGTTGAAAAGACCGGTATGTACGCGATAGCAGTACCAATTCGGCGCAAACCTTCTGCATCGTAACGCGTGAATGGAAACGGTTACAAAACTCGCAGGCGTCTCGCTTGCCTCCGCGCGCTTGTGAATCGCGCGCGGAATCGCTCCAATGGAAAGCAGGCCTTAAGCTAAGAATCCATTCACGCGATTTTCGTGCCGCGCGATGTCGCATCCTTTGTCCACGACCAACGCGGCGGAAACAAACAATGCTTTCGAGCGTCTGCGGCAAGAAAATCGCGTGAATGGATTCTTAGCCTTCGTCTATTGTAAAACCATCCAGTGAAGTGAAAGAGAGGTGCTAGGTATAGATTTAGGCCTATACGGTGTGTAGATGTAGGTGGTACCGGAAGATGATGATGAAGATGGTGTGCAGCTGGGTTTTGGAGAGAGGATGATGAGATACAGGTGCAGCCTAGGCAATGAAGGATGCATTATTGGCCCCATATTGTGCAATAATATTGGATAGTGTATGGACTGCTTAAAGCTGCACTTAACAGATAAAAACAGTCTCTGCGGTGTTTTAAAAGACAGCCACGCCACTGCGCGGCTTTCTTTCGAAATACAAACATCCATCGCCATGTTTCGAACAGCCACCGAATATGAACGGCTACACCAAACCTATCCAGGGGGCGCTCATATAAGTTTCGGACTTGCGAAGCATCAACGTCTCCGAACTTCCCGCAATGGAGGTCGCGACAGTAAGTACAAAATGTACAAGCATAGGCACACACTGATCTTGGGCCGTGAAAACGATTATACACAACCCTAGACGCAGTGAATAAACACGAATATCACATACATCCAAGTTTATCCACTAACTTTAGTCGAATGGGTCAATGTCGTCCTGGGTATACCTTATGTTTACCCAGGATCATCCTGGGTAATCCTTTTCTTTACCCAGGACGGCCCTGGGTAAACATACGGATCCTTAACTTTACCCCGATTGGAGTTCCCGAGTGGTGTAGTGAGGTTGATATTCAGCGTAAATCATGAAATGAAGGGTGGCCTCGAACTAGGCCTATAGCTCCTAAGTGCTTGAGAATTTACTATCGGTCCCTTTTGAAAAGTTGTAGGGATTGGTCTTTTCTCCCTATTCCACACCCCGGAGCAGGTATAGCGGTAATTTTCAGCCCTTTCGAGTTATGATCGTACTGCATGTTCTGCAAAAAGTAAATTCATGAAAATGACGAAATGCACACGGATCATACATGTTCTACCTAGGCCTATCGCTCCTTAGTCCTTGAGAATTTACTATCGGTCCCTTTTGAAAGGTTGTAGGGATTGGTCTTGTCTTCCTATTGCAAACCCCGGAGGAGGTATAGCGGTAATTTTCAGCCCTTTTTAGCAATGATCCTACTGCATGTTCTCTGCCGAAAGAGACGCACGTACAACATGATTCGGCGGGAACTCCCAAGCTGGGTAAAGTTAAGGATCCTTATGTTTACCCAGGATGATCCTGGGTAAAGAAAATGATTACCCAGGATAATCCTGACCCATTCAGCCTAACATTAGTATCCATGAGAATGACGGAATCGCGAGACAAAATGCGGCAAGCCTTTCAGACATGAATCGAGACCACCAGTCCTGCAAATTCTTGTATGCCTACAGTCTAGTGGGCATGTTCCCATCAGGCCTACATTGCGCATGTGTAATGGCCTATACACATGGCTTGTAGGCGTTTCAAAACACATGATATATATATATTTTTTTTGAGACTGTGGCTGCAAAATGCTACTTGCCAAATATTTCGAGAGCACATGCCACCCACCCTCGTAGTGATCGCGCTCAACGTTGCTTCACTATAGCTCCGACTCCAACGCGCCAGCCACTAGGCCATAAAGGAAATCCTCCTTGGCCGGCGGGTTAAGCCGTGCCATGTAGTAGCTGCAAGGAGTTCAATGCACAGTCTCCCCCTTCGGACAGAGATGGCTTGTCCACGAGTCACCTGTCGCCACTCTGTGTCTCAGTGCCGAACTACACTTTCCAGGTTCGACTGAGAAGGTCCACCAGATGTATCGTAAACTGGCCGGTCACCCATTCAATAACACAATGTACTGACCGCGCTTAACATTGCTTTCGCAGTTCACGAAAATCATTCATGTTTATTTACATTTTGTTTGTTTATTTCCAGCCTTTCTCTGTCTTCTGAGTAATTTGTTGGTAGCCTGCCGCTCTAGAAATCCTTTTGTTACCGTAAGTGGATTGGTGGATTGACAGGTCCAAAAAGTCCAAAACAACATAATGTAAACCATCCATGTTTACAAACATTGAATGTAAACAACGAATTCATGATAGCCCACATTATAATCAAACTTCTAGCTGCGAGGCCAACTTGCCAACCACTAGGACATAAAGGAAATCCTCTATGCGCTGGCGTGTTAAGCCGTGCCATTGCAGCTACATGTACAGGGGTTCAATGCAAGCTCCACCAGTGCCCATTCTTCACCAACCATCTTCACTTTACAATAACTTCTTATACACCTTGACAGACGTCATACATTTCTTCGCCCCCGGTAGCTTGCACTGCTCAAAATGCAGAAACGACCAATCCGTAGGGTATCTTCCGTATTTCCATTCGCGAACATCGCTGTTAAAGCTTCGTTCAACTATGGCGACCGGCGACAGCTCCCCAATTTCATTCATAGCTGATCTCGTGTGATTTCTGGCATCTTTGAGCCATCAAACTACGGTATCGTTGACGTTTTATACAATAAAAAAATCTTTTATTAATATTATTTCAATGAATTTGGGCGACATAAATGTTAACTGTCGGGAGAATTTCAAAATCTCACGGCGATTCCCAGAACGAGATCGACGGACTGACAACAAACATGGCGCCGAAAGTCGACCAGCGAATTCCGTGTCAATGCTGCAAGTTTAGCCAGATGGCGGCGTATGAAGACAGAAATTTGTTGTAGCACTAATGATGACTTAGCAGTGTACTCCCTGAACGTCGTTGACCCACGGCTAACACCATCATTCGCATGTTTTTGCGGATGATTCTTCGAATCGTCTCCGTCGGCATCCCTGTCGCTCATGTCAATCTCCTCTCTGCTGATTGGCCATAGTAAATTCCGTAGTATTATAATGATATGACCTACTTGGAATTTCATTCATGAACTGTAGTGCTGCCACCATAAGAGAAATAGAGGAACTATCGATGTGCAGTACTGCAGAGCTCGCGTACATCGCTTTAAAGTCAGGAAGTACAACGCGGGTTTCCTTAACGACTGTCCTTTCGGCTCCTCTAAGGCTGATTCATACTCCGTCCGGATTTTGCGCCGACTATGATCAATTTCACTGCGTGTGCACATTCACGTCGTGGAAACCTGCGATCAGTTTCATGCGCTTGACGGTCCGCAAGCGAGTATGAATCAGCCCTTAGAAGACAAACGATATAATAACAGAAGACGTCTCTCCAACATTTTCGCAAATTTTGGTTGGGGTCTTCCTCTGGCACTTTCTAGTAAGAAACTCCAGTAAAGACTGAGCTGAATCCCAAATGTGGATCTAACGTATCCTGTACAAACAGGAAGTGTGAAATATTGAGGTTGAATAGACGCCAAGCCCCATTACTCGTTGCTGGACCTGATTACAAAGAGAATGCCTGTAATTAGTGGAAGCTTGATTAGGCTGAAAGAAAAGAGTTTTATAACTTATGGCATGTGTGTAATTTATAATGAGATGACGATAACATATGACAATAACGAAAACATATGTAAAAACGACATATATTTTCTTCCTCGTCCCTATGTATACGATTTCGTTATCCTAATCCTATCCTAATCCTCGGGCCCGTGATCACGATGCAACAGTCACGTTCGAGAAGTGTTCGTCGTTTTGACGTAGCATGGCGCGATTTTTCGCAAAATGCGGAGAAGATGGGCGGTAAAGAATTGGTCAGTTAATGCTGAACTGCATGAACGAAAAGCCCCCATGCGACCAGCAAGAGAAATGCTAACGCCCTCCAAACACCTCAAACGAAGGCTCAGAACATGATAGACCCAACGAGGCCAGGAGGGCGCCACCTTATTTGTCTTCGGGCAACTGAGCTGTCAACATCTCCGGATACCTCCGAAACTACTCAAAGAAAAAAAATAGTCATTTAGACGGGATTCGAACCGTCGACCTTCTGATTTATAATTCACCACTCTATCCACTCGGCCAACGAGCCAGCTTACAAAAACATGATTTGTGTTTGTCATAGACGTAGGCCTTCGACTTGCGTAATAATACTATGAATAAGAGAAAACACAGGAAACCTACCAACAAGATCGGTGGCCGAATGGAGAAGACGGTGGTGCAAATACCCGGGTGCAAATATAACAGGGCGTGGGTTCGATTCCCACCTGGGTCGAACTTTTTTCTTTCAAAAAAGTGTTCAGCAGGAGCTCACCAGAGGATGTTGACACCTTGACAGCTCGAAGACAAATAAGGTGGCGCCCTCCTGGCATCTTGGGGTCTATCATGTTCTGAGCCTTCGTTTGAGGTGTTCGCAGGGCGTTTGCATTTCTCTTGCTCGTCGCATGGGGGCTTTTCGTTCATGCAGTTCAGCTTTAAGGGTGATAAAATGGTCGCCTTACCTTAAGGCCATCATCTGGCCTTTCATCCTTTATGCAGTCTTCGAGGCATCGAAGAATACAGATTTTTCACGAAGTCCGGCTGTATTTGATTCCAGGGGTAGCGAGCATAAGGGGTCGTACGTGTAGTCGTAAACCTGGGTGTAAAAGCAGGCGTAGGACTGGGTGTAACAGTTTGTAGTCGGCGAGCATAAAGGTTAGGTCGCCTATTTAGGAAAGGGAGCATAAAACTAGGCGTATGACATAACGCGTGCGCTGAGGTAACAGTAATATACGGCGTAACTGCTCATTGAAAATGTTATGTGGCCTTGGATTTCTATTGTGCGGGTTCGACGTCCTTCACCTCCACACACTGCGTGAAACCATGGCGTATCCGAGAAAGGCTAATTTCTCAGAGGATGAGAAATTGTGTGTGTATCTACAAAAATGTAGCAGATTAGTTTGCTCAGTCAAACGACATTTTGACAAGCAAACTAAGCAATGCGACTACCAATGCTCGGAAAAATGACTGCCTACTTTCACTAAGAAGCTTTACGCCTGGTAATGAGCAGGCGTAGGCTTACGCCCGTACATACACTTAGAGGCAGCTTGCATGTATTTTTATGTTCATGAGGATAGGGCCACGACCAGCACTACGCATGGCTTACGCCTGACGTAGGGTTACGACCCCTTTATGCTCGCTACCCCTGATTCGCCTGATTGACGTGATGAGACTGGCGCGGCTCAGAATCAGCTCTCCTTCTTTTTCGAGTTCTCTCTTTATATAACTAGCCACATATATGTATCACCCTTCATCACCTGATGCCCATGATAAGGATTTTTTACCCAATTTCATCCAGGGGATACCGCGTCGTTTACGGTTTTTTATCATTAATTAGTATTATATTGAGGAGAATAGAATCTTAATGATTAGAAGCCTCCTTAACTCTAAGGTCCACTATGAGCTTTTGTATTCCGCCCTGCAAACAATGTCTAAAGGTAAACCTTAGAGTCAAGGAAGCTCCTGGAATACGGCCCTTTGTCTCCGATCAGATTGTGCCTGTCAATAGACAGCCTTTTAGAAATCCCTTGTGTGCTTGAGTGGAAAGACGTCTACAACATGTTCATACGTTTTTCTGTCTCCGGAAGAAATATTGTTCTTAATTATAAAAAGTGACCAGTCGACACCAACCCATAGCTTTCTACACGAGCTTAATCCAAAACGAGAGTCGGGAGGTAGTTTTACGCGTAGTTCCTGGAACGGCGATAACTCGTTTGTTCGGTGGATAGCTTGTCTAGCCACACAGAGTATTTTTATAATAAGAAGAAGCGGAGCTCTGTTTTTACTTTGATAACCGACGAAGAGAAGAATTTGCATATTTTGGTTCAATTTCCAGAAAATGTTTTTGATCCTTGCATTGAACTTTACTATTTCTTCTTTGACCAAATTGAGTCTATTCCCAGACCGTCGATACATACGTAATGAAATAGGATTTCTGACTGGTTCAAAGAGTATCAGATCGCCTTTCAACGAGATGGCATATTCAGTTTCCGGTTGCACTTTAAATGGAATCCATTTGTTTAATCGAATATAAAGTTCCGGCCCGAAATATGCAAGATTGTATCTGTAAAACTGGCAAAAGCCAGTGTTGCTACGTCGTATTAGACAGCATGTTACAGCAACCCCGCCTCCTAGGAGCGGAGATGCGGTGGTGATAATTGAGTTTCTCCGCTTGTTGCAAACGTCATCGCCAGCTTGCCGAATTTTCCCGGAGAAATTCCCTGTATGTATATCATAAAGAGGATATTCAATATGAGAGTCCCTCCCGTGCTTGTCATGAAAATAGAATATCAAATGGTGGGCGAACATCGTCCGTGGAAGTGGTGCACTGATTCCATCATCCACATAGGATTTATTTGAAATTACCGTAAGAATGTTTTTCGATAAATCTATTCTAAAGACCATGACTCTATTGATAGGTGAATCAAGAGGTTGTCTCAGTTTTACCATATATCCAGCGCTGTCATCATAAAACCACTTATCTTTTGTTTCTGACTCAAGCCGTGGTTCGATCAGAAAATGCTGGACTTTTGAATTCACCAAAGTATGAGTGTGTGGCTATAGGAGTACAAAATGAACGTTATTCAAAATAATCGTGAATGGATTGGTAATATAGGCTCGATAATATTCTATATTGCGATTAGAAGTGTCGCTAGGTGAAATGCTTTCCACGTGATCCGAAACTCGCACTGTGACAGTGACTCCATACTACAAAATACAAATAACCACGTTTTCGCGTAGTAGGCTACGGTAACTAGTGCGTCGCTGTTCTAAGATGATCTCTTCAATATGGTTGTTCAGCCTTCACGGTACCGATGAACGACATGTATATTGTCCCGCCCAAGATGCTGCCTTATAAAACATACAATGTCTCTAGATGCTTCATAATAGATACCATGATGCGAAAGTGAACTCAATTTGGGATGTAAAGTTACAGCAACAGTAGACCCTTTTGCTGCCATGTCATATCTTTCTAGGACAATTCCTTTTCTTGTCTGACACGGCAGCATGCAATTGAGTAACTTCACTGATTCATCGAACAATATCAGCTCAACAAATATATTTTCTTGCTTTGGGTGTCCTAATGAACCCCGAAATGATGCAGCGAAATGAGGAAAGGGTAATTCAACCGTGTTTGCCTTTTGATAACCTGCGACCAAATAATACGAAATAATTTTGATGAATGATTTCTCTCGTTTTGGAGAAACTGTAAAACTTATGTCCACATCAGAAAAGAAAAAGCTGGTAATATACATGTCGCTTGATCGCAAACCAGATGCGGAGATAGATGTGCCGTTTATAAAATGGAAAGTTTCTTCATCTTTTTCAATGACCAAATCGTAAACACTAACATACAGACGATCTAAGGTTTTATGTCGACAGGAAATCAGAACTTTTTCCCATATTTCTATCCTGAAATATGCTAGCGAATCACGCGTTTTTTTACACCTTTCCTTCCCTGGCAAAGGTGTTATTTTAGATGATTTACCCATAACGAAGTTGTAAAACATCAGCCAACCTGCTGATCGAGAAATAAACATAACAAAATCGTTGAAGAAGTCCGGAAAGCAGTTAAAGCGTTCTCTGTGGAACATTTTCGAATTATATTTGATCGTGAATGCATTATCATTTGCTCGATAGGCATATACTCTGACCCACCAGAAAACCCCTTTTCTACCTATATGAAATATGTAGCCTTTTCGTTTATGGTGTGCGGCAAAGTCTAATAATGAAATTTTCAACTTGACTGACGGAACCAACCTAATTTTCCGGGCGAGAATGTAGTCTCTGGCAATTAAATGCTGAGATTTGAAAAGAAAATTACGACCTTGATTTTTAGCTCACCTGATGAGCTCTTACGGTTGTGTGCATGTGGTATTTGTCGTCATCGTCGGCCGTTAGCTTTGGCTGTTGACCTGAAACTTGGTACATTTAGTACCCCTAGGCCAGATGACCGATGACACCAAGTTTTGGTCCGATTCAATTCTTGACTTGGCAACTATGTGACCAAAACCGAAAACACAAAAAGTTCAATAACTTCGGTCATCAATACATTTTTATCATTGGTACATCTAATAAGGATACACGACGTATCTACACTGTTAGAAATAACAGAAGATTTTACAGAAAATCTGTGCAGCAGAGTCCCCAGCACGGATCTGTAAAATTACACACTTAAATAAATGTTAACAGAGACTTGACTTGAGGTTGACCAAATTATATTTTCATACTGCCCTCCATGTCAAATGGAGTCCAACCAATACAGGAAAACATGAATCATACCATAAAAAAATTATGTAAATTTACAGAAAGTGCTGGGGACTGTGCTGCAGGCAATTTCTGTAAAATTACTGCAAAATTACTACTGTAAAATTATTAATTTCTAACAGTGTATAAGGTGTTTTGATTTTACCTCCTTTTAAGGTAACATAAGGCAAAGTTCAAACTTTTGGCACTTTTGGCACGCTTCGTGGCTATTTGACCCAGATTCTTCCTACTTGACTATGTATAGAAGTCCAACTCTATCTGTTCAACAAATTTCGGCCCGATTCTACCGCATGACCGGAAGCGGCCAACTTGGACAATGGGTTTTTGGCCCATATCACATAAATTACTGCAACTAGAATGTTTTTGGCCATGAAATTTTATAATAAAATGTGTAGGTACCCTCTTTAGGTACGTCGCATTTTGACCCTTTTCGACTTAAATATTGTGGCCAATATTGCATAAGAAACAGCAGCTAGATTGTTGTAACTTGGTGTAAGTATGTACAATGGTGGACAGAAATATCAGGACACTTTCCAAATTCTAAGTCATTTTCCCCTTTTGCCTTCCTTTTGTCTCTTACCACTGCTTAGTTTTCTTATTAAAGCTGAACTGCATGAACAAAAACTGGAGATCCGAGCACTAAAAAAAGATGACCACGCCGCGGTGGTGGTCAAGAGAAATGCAAACGACCATAAGGCACTTTCAAAACACCTCCGAAACATGATAGACTACCAGGCTATTTGGTGGCGCCACTGTATTCACCCTGAGTCAGTCAATAGAGCAACATCAAGACATGGCATCCAGTGACTTCTGCAGGTCGAAGGCATTAGGTTCTTACCGAACCAGAGAGTAAAGTCGGTCACTATTCTATAGTATT
>NMRB01001953.1:0-12746 GCA_002633025.1 Notospermus geniculatus | reverse complement strand
TTATGGCTGCGAGAATCGCTACCTACTGCTGTTCAAACTGCGTACAAAAACTTGGAATACCATGCCGATGTATGAAATTAATACAGATTGGAGATTGATAGTTTCTCCATCCATTCAGTTTTGCTGGTTTTATGCAGGCAAGTATTTATGGAGTTATGGCGATGTTTTTAACAACGCTCTACTCCAAGTGACCTCCAATTCTGTGCGGAGGACGAAATTTCTTAAACGATTTCTCTTCACTCGTTTGCATTATTCCAAAATAAATTACACTAATGGAAAGCTCAATGTCTTAGCTAAATACTGATGTGTGGTTTATGTGGTTAAATTTGAACGGTCTTCTCGATAAACGCACTTTTGTGCGAGGTGTCCGATTTCTCGAATGAGGTACTCGAGGAGCCTTGTCGAGGGCCCCGATCGCCTATTATTTTCCCGCGCGCAAAATAAATCTGCCGTAGAAAAGGACCTTTGCGGGTCGACTGGATTGATCTGCACAATTGTGGATGTGCCGGAAAATCAAAGCATGTCGTGAGCTGAGATGGAACGAACGATTTTTGTGTCCCTATGGCCACTTCAGAATTACTAACATTGCTCTCTGAAAATCAGGGCCGTCCGATAGTGCTACCGGCGCCTGTCGGCAGTTAGTTATAACGCATTTTCCCATCAACTCAACCGACGATAGGCAACGAAATCACTATGGCACTTTCTGTGCGGTCGATACTTCTGCGATCGTTTGCGTGACGTAAAAAATAAAATCGCACGCAAAATGTCGCACTTGTGAGAGATGCTTAACACAATGGTACTACGTCATGTTTGGAAGTATATTACTACCTTTAAAAATATTGGTAAAAAGCTGTGTGGGCCTAACGAGTGGAATAACGAAGTAATAACGAAGTAAATAATATTTACTTCGTTATTCCACACGTTAGGCCCACACAGCTTTTTACCAATATTTTTTTCCAAATCAATATTTGAATATGATTCGTCGCTCTTCACGCATTCAGACGCTGCCGGACACAGCCGCAGAGACGGGATGTGACACATACATGTAGGCCTACCGGTACGATATAAAAAATGGCACCCTCCCATGTCGGTGGACAGACCGAAATGTCACCCCTCGAAAAAACAATGTTAACCTCGGCGGCCTCGGTCAACAATGTTTTCTCGGGGTGACTTTTCGGTCTGTCCATTGCGGGCGCCATTTTCGTAATGGACATTTGCCTCCGTCTGTTCGTCGCCGATAGCAACGCGCAAACAATTATTGCTAATATTTTGGTGATGAAGGGTGAAGTTAAAGAGACTTTACATTGAGACTTTACATTGAACGTTAGACATAATTATTTGCTGACCAAATATCAGTGGTTCATACGGAGGACGCAGAGAACTGAGAAACAAGTGGAATGGTGTCCTAGATCAGGATTTTAGCATAGTGTATGATTACAGCACACATGCATGGTACAAGCCGGAGCCAGTATTTACACAGGATGTTAAAGCCTCACAGTATTGAATTTTTCGGTATTTTCAAAGTGTTATCAGACTGCATGTTAGAGGTCGCATAGCCTCGTGAGGGTCCCCAAAATGCTTGTCTGATACGTACGTATCGTCGATCCGTGTCACGTATGACGTATCGAGCTAATGCATTTTCTATTAAACTCATACGTCACACGTGATACGGATAGACGACACGGAGCCTTGCTGAAAGTCCGTAATGCTTAGTTTTCAGCAAGTATCGAAAAAACAGCAGACCGAGCTCTAATGTATCCACATAGAACAAGGTACATTTTACACTACACTACGTCGGAGGACGTAAGCACTTTCTGAATTCAATACAGTGCGGCTTTAACAAGCAAGTAAGGAACAACGTATTCCATTACTGCTGATGAGAACGAAAACTCCCGTCATAGTGATGAAATACACCTGCATGAGATTACAATCATCCGTCCAACTGGCATAAGAATTCGCTGGAATTTTGGCCGGGTTTATTTGGTAAGCATGCTTGCCAAGCAGTACACTTTTTTTCGTCCTTATTTGGCAAGCATACTTGCCATTCTAATGCTGAAAATGAGTCAGTGTTTGGCAAGCAATGCATATTGATTAGGATATCGTGTCCTTGTCATGTGCTCTGTACAGCACGATGGAAAAGCAACATGCTTTTAATTGTTTTAAGTAGATTTTATTCGTTCTTAAATGACAAACATTATGAAAATAGTCTTTGTTGGACAATGTTACTAGGCTATGTGCAGTCTGCTATTTTTTCCTGAACCGTTCGGTGGATTTAGAGTATTTCAGTAAAAAGAAAGGCGAAAAGAAAAACACGAGAGATGAAAAAACGGTGAAAAAAATCACGCCGGCCGGGCGTCGACCCCGGAACCCTCGATTGAAAAGGAGCCGCGAGTAAGAAGAGAAAGACGCAGTAATTCATTTCAAACCATTTCGGATCTGCCTGGCGTAGAATTTAAATCGGGTGAATAATAATGCGGCCACGCTTCGGCCACCTCTCGTCGGTGTTTACATCAATGGTGAAGTTCATTAAAACATCCGCTTTGATGACCTTTGTTGGTATATGAAGACAGAGATGACAATATCCAACACATCCCGGGGAAGATACATCTTCTGTCTTCAATCCAACCTGTCAGAAATACCGCGGCTATGATTATTGTAATAAAATCAATTATTTTCCTTTTGTTGAGGTTGAAGTGTTTTCGTTGATTATTATCTAAACAATTACTAATGTAACAGATCGACAATATGACTATATCAAATGGTGACGATGGTTTTTATGAACAAATATGAAATATTCTGTACAGTACATATACATTAAATAAGCTCCGGTATGACTGAATTCGATCCTCCAGGGCTTGGGAAACTGAGTCCAATAGGGAGACAAGACCAATTCCAACAACTTTTCAAAAGGGACCCATAGTAAATTCTCAAGGACTTAGGAGCTATAGGCCTAGTTCGAGGCTACCCTTCATTTCATGATTTAAAATCATGAAATACGCTGAATATCAACCTCACTACACTTCTTGGTAGCTGGGGACACTACGTCGGTCCACCTCCGCCGTTGATAACCAGCTGAATTTCATTGAATAATTTTGGCGGTCATCGAGTCATCGCGCCATCGAGTCTTCGCGTCATCGAGTCAAGTACAACAAGCCCCTGGGGAAGACCCCGGTTGGGGTCGAAAATTTGCAAGATTTTGGAAGTTGACTTCCTGTATATCTTCAAAAATATTGATATACATATCGGTCCCTGAAAAAAAATGTTCTTTGACGCTGTGGCCCTGTGTCAGATCTGTACTGAAAACGTGGACAGCTAAAACAAATTTGTTTCAATTGCTTGCTGTATGAGTCAGGCAGGGCACACAATCCTTACTTGTATTGACTTTGAAGTCAGTGCCCTTCGTGCTATACTCTCAATAATGTGATGTGAATTCCATTCATTTAACTTTATTAAATTTATTTGGCACTAAACCTTGATGATAAACAGGAAGATAACTTCCAAAACCTTGCAAATTTTCGACCCCAATCGGGGTCTTCCTCAGGCAACTTTCAATAAGAAATTCCAGAAAATACTTTTCTGGAATTTCTTACTGAAAGGTGCCTGAGGAAGACCCCGGTTGGGGTCGAAAATTTGCAAGATTTTGGAAATCGACTTCCTGTTCATCATCATTTTGTGTGTAAATTGTTGTGCTTTCTCTTTCTTTGCACTAAATCTTAAAATGCTGCATAGGCTTGCTCATCTGCAATGAGTCTGAGTGAGCTCACTGAACTTCTTACTTATAAATTGAACTATCGGTAAAAGCAAGAATATATAAGTACTTATATATTCTTGGTAAACGTAGGCACACAGTTTCTAATTATGTCGTAATCATACATCAAATGCCGATATGTCAGGGTGAGCACACATTATCTGACTAATAAAATCAAAATCTACCAATGAGCCATGATGAAGATTGATTAACTGTGCCCCATGTGCACTCATACTGTATCATATTTTGATTTATATTTCTGGGTGACGTTCAGGATATGGCCTACAAACTGAACTGGTAGAATTTTACTTTTGATGCCTAAAAATATACTTTACCTTGCAATTTTGTAAGTAGTGATCCTGAAGATACCTATGAACTTTACTGGATGCGGATCCCCAAACACAAATAGTGATGATGTCATTATGGTATTCCCCCTTGCCAGTTTTGAAAAAAAATGCCCTGCTTCACTGTGCCCCTTTTCCCTTCCCTTAGGCTGCATACAAATCAACCGTTACTTCAGATTACGCAACTGATGGCAACTTACAAGCACACAAGTCACATCGTGCGTTTGGGAAATGGCGGCGAGATAAATTCAGTAGCTTGCCGAAACATGATCATGCCATGCTCATCAGCGGGTAAGTTGAACACCATTTTCTGTTTTCATTAAAGCCGCACAGTATAGACAAATGGGTATAATCGGCGAGCATAGTCTCGGTCACCCAGCCGCTTTTTCGAATCTGGGGAACCGTAGCAGTACTGTGTGGCTGGCTGCGCAAGAGTACACACAGCATTGGGGATTCCCCAAGGGGATTCCCAAAACCTCGATGCAGGATAATGCTATAATATGGGGTTCTATGGTTCTATACACTACGCACGCCTGTAAATAAGGTTGCACTATATTTCGGCCGAATGAACCGAACACTGTCCTGATTGAAAATACTAGGACAGACGCAAGCAAATGCATAAAACCATCATGGCGCCCGCTGGTCTATATTTAGCTCGGGGAAGCCCCGTAGGCAAAATAGCAATTGAATCACCGATTAGACTGCCCGTTTCAGGCATTTAGTTTGCATGGGTTTTAGGCAGCAGTAAGCTGTTTGCCTTCTTTCATTCACCTGAGCTAAAGCCAACTTTGATCTCAAGCAAAAATCTATGTTTTCCTGAAATTTACTCATGATTACGAGATCATTACGATCATGGTCATGCCCAAGTTGTGGGAGCCGCCATCTTGTCAAAATGTAAACATGACCCAATTTTGCTATTGGAGCTTGTAGAATGATGACGTCACTCTCGTCGGAATTCCGCCCTAAGATCATTTGATTTCACCGGTCTTCGAATGCAAGCTGCCCAGAAGACCGGGTACCAGTCTATCGGCCGAACTGGAAGTGATTTAGCGGTGTGCGGCTTTAATAAATATCGTGAGAGAAGCGACCAAGGCAAATCGCTCGCGGGATTTGTTTTGATTCAATTGGGGCGCCATGACATTGTTTGTCCTCAATATCAAGCACCATTTTGAGAAAAGGCGAAAGAAGGATTTTAGTTAAACGGGAAATGCATTAGACAGCCACTTCAAAATCAATGTGAGTTGTACCAAATGTACATTTTGACCGACAGAATTTGAAAATGTCATTAATCCATTTTATCAATTTTTTTATGGAACCTCGTCCCCAGGTGCACTTTCGCATATTTGCACAGGTTTTGCATATGACTGGCGCACGGCTTTGCCTGGAGGCTAGATTCACTCGCTATGATAGGGTCACTCAAAACTCAAAACAAACCCCACGAGCGATTTACTTTAAGCTACTTTTTGTAAGGCTACTAATTTACATGTATGTCGTATTTTCGTAAGCGTGGCCATGGCCACTTAGGCCGCGCTTTCTTTATGCTTGAGAAGAATTTTATTAGACTGTAACTGATTCACTTGTTGTCGTTATCTAGATATAACTTGGTGACAAAGACAGGAGGTAGCGAGCTTGCAGGTGAGAAATTCGCTTTGAATGTGCCATATTTACCACCGACATTAACGATTTATCCTTCTCCTGGAGAAGGATAAGAGACTTTCTCTTCACCTTCTACGGGTGAGACTCATGATGGCTGCTGAAGTTTATAAAATATTAAGTGGTGTACGGCTTGAATATGTAGGCCTACAATCATTGATCAAGAACTGCAAAATTTCTGAATCAGATGAATCTAAACTAATTTTGCCACAAAATGATGTCCTTTTAAAAATACACAAAGTTGCCTCAGATATGTTACCCGCTCTGGCGAAAGCAGTCGCATGTCGCTCAGAAGTTGAGCCTCAACGAACTAGGAAAAAGATACCACCTGTGGGTTCCGATATAGTAATTTATTGGAGATACCGCGATTTAGCAAAATGACAAACGGTAAAAAAAGCTTTGCATATCAAGCCGCCAAAATTTGGAATGACCTCCCATAGTCTCGCGCAACCAGCCCCGAGGTCGTCAGACCGAGGGTCTGGCACGGAACGCAATTCTCATTGTAGTGACCTCATTTCGATGATTCGAAATGAGGTCAGCTTCGCTGATTGGCTAGTCACTACCAGTGTATTATGCATGCATGCATGAAGTGCAGTGTAGTTGTGTTCTACGTCATCAGTAGTAGGTAGATTGTCCGCCATGATGGTTTTACAACATTACAAGTCAAAGTAACCATACGGACCAGACTCTAAAATTGGAAATTTCTTGGACATTGCAAGAGTCTGGTGGCACGAGACTAGACCTCCCACAGCACATTCGTGAATGTAATGACATTTTAGTACCTTTAAGTCACTCTTAGCAACTTGGAATGGTGAGAAGTGCAAATGTGCAATATGCCTTTGGCAGTAGTGTCCATGTTTTATCTGTGATCGCTGTGTAAAAATCGAACTTGTAAGAGTCTGGACATTGGTGTTCTTAAGGCTCGTCTACACGATCATACATTTGTTCAAAACATCATCATACATTTGTATGATGATGTCCAAGCTTGTGTGTCGATTTCTGTCTTGTGACAATGCAGCTAAAATTTTGAACATCATCATACATTGTTCAAAACAGCATCATACACTTGCATGATGATGTTCAAGTTTGTTGTGGATTTCGATCTACAGTCCAACATTCATGGACTTTGTATGATGAAGTATGATGGAGAAAGGATAATGTTGGATGCTGTTCAAGTTTGTTGGGAAAACCGTCCACACGATCATACATTTGTCCATGAACATCATCACACATTTTTTTTGGGATGTTTTGCATTGGCAAGATGAAACATGCAGCTAAAAATTTGAACATCATCATACATGTTCAGGTTTGTTGGGAAAACAGTCCACACGATCATACATTTGTCCATGAACATCATCACACAAATTTGAACATCACCATACATGTTGGTTGCTGTTCAAGTTTGTTGGGGAAAACAGCCTCCACAATCAAATATCTGTCCATGAACATCATCATACAAATGTGTGAGGATGTTTTGAACAAATGTATGATCGTGTAGACAGGCCTTTAAAGGGAGACTCCACTCATTGTAAACTTTTGAATTTTTATCAATCCATAGAGACTAATACCATGAATTGTTATGTCACTAGTGCCAATGGGCTCACGACCTTTGTAGTGAATGAGCTAATACTGTGACTGCCTAGGCCTATTGGTTCATAAATATGCATTGAGCACATATGACATCACATGTGCTGTGCAGTGGTCCCATTGGGATTCAATTATTGCACTTAAAATGATGAATTTGCTGATTTTAAAAAAAATCTGACATTTTGCAGATATCAATGAATTTGAATTGACTATCGATATTTCAAAAATTCACAATTTCACACAATGAGTGGAGTCTCCCTTTAATCTTATGTCATTTCGTAAATTGTCTTCCTTCATATTTTATCAATTGTCTATTTTTATTGCATTGTTTTTATACTTTTGTTAGTCCGTCGAAAAGCTCTGGTAGCTTAATATGTTGATTGTTCTGTAAATACGGACGTTAAATAAAGATTACTTGAACTTGAACTTGAACTTGAACTTGTAGGTTTCACTTTGGCTGCTCCATCTTCGATGTCATGATTTTCTGCAAAGTATTTTTTTCTTTTTTCTTTTATAGGTGCAGTGTTAATAGGGGCCTACTTCTAGCGTTTAGTATTGTTGTGAAACTACTCAAAAAACTATTATTTTCTAAAGAAAAAAAAAAGGTTTTAGAGATTAATATGTTACATTTCTAGGTCTAGCATGGCAAGGGACAATCTGCTCAGAAACCCAACCGACTTCTATCGTTGAGGATTTCGGAGGATTCGGAATTTACATAGCTTCACATGAACTGGGGCATAAGTAGGTGATGATGAAGGCAACACCTTGTTTATTAGGTTCTTGAACAGGTCCAAGGTTCAGATCGGCAAAACAATTAGTGGGAAAAATCACCTAATTTCATTTGGGCGTCAATAAATGAAATCATATGCAGGTAGTTGGCCCATGTCATCGGATCGCATCTTCCCAATCTCGTCTCTTGTTCAATAGCAATGACCTATATGTACGTACGTGTAATGCGCATGTACCCTTAGCTCACTGAATTTTGAATACATTTATTAGGCTGAGTTCACATCAGATGACACATGAAACGCAACACGCGACACGTTCTACGGGTTACGCATGTTATGATGATCGAACAAGGTATTTCCAATAAACCGTTTACCTCGCCAAAAGGGTGAATGTCGTCCTGGGTACCCCTAAAGGGTACCCAGTACGTACCTGGGTGTCATTTAGGAATACCCAGGTTGGACCTGGGTACCCTTTAGAGTACTCAGGACGACGTTCACCCTTTTGGCGTTTACATCAGACGACACGTTTCATGCGTGTCCCCGATGTAAATGGTCGGGACCATATCGTGTGGTACGTGTCGCATTTCATGTGTCATCCGATGTAAACTCAGCCTTACAGCGATGTTTCCTTGTCGGTTGACTTTTTCACTCAATAAACATGTTATTATTTCAGCCTCGGAAGTAGTCATGATGGCTCTGGTAGCAACCATTGTAAGCCGAGCGATGGGTATATAATGGGGAGCGCCTCAACGAAGAATCGCTTTACCTTTTCGCCATGTTCTGTCAAACAGTTTTGGGCCACAATTAAAAAATACGAAGAGTAAGGAAACGTCAGAATATACTGATGACTTCAAAAGTAAAAAAAGCGCTGAATCCATCCCAACTACACTGAAAAAAAATTCCACTCATGTTGAATACTTTAGACTACCCATCAGTCATTTTTCCTTCAGATGAGTAGAAAGATACTCATCGGGTACTCATCGGGCCAAGGAGCTGCATTTGGAGTTCCTTGCTACTCGCTATGAGTACCGGTACCTTTCTGCTCGCTATGAGTACCTTTCTACTCAATATGAGTACCTTTCTACTCATCTCAGCGATAATATGTGTACCCCGAAAGTACTCAGCATGAATAGGATTTTTTTCAGTGTATCCAAAATTTTACAACCTATTATGTAATCTGTTGAGGAGATGTGTTTCTTTTCTTAACTTCACATTGAATGCCTTGTTTGAAAATGTTTTGCTCTCCTTTAGTCCTTAGCCAGTCTGGAATACACCTAATAATGGTTATTTCTTGCAAATGAATTGGACGGCCGCTTAATTTATACATGTATAATGTAGCACCCATATCCAAAGAACGAGAAAGCACAAAAATGGACACACAAAATGATAAATATCATGAAATCAACTTCCAGAATCTTGCAAATTTTTGACCCCAACGGGGGTCTTCCTCTGGCACTTTTCAGTTGGAGAGACCAGTCTTTTCTGGTCTCTCCAACTAAAACGTGCCTGAGGAAGACCCCCGTTGGGGTCGAAAATTTGCAAGATTCTGGAACTTGACTTCTTGATATTTATCCATAATGCAGCACAAATAGATTTGTCAAGAAAACCTCTTGTAGTTTTGTGATTACGGTATATGGGAGTCTAAGGTATGATTTGTTTATTTCCGCTGCCGCAGCGAAGGAAAAAACTGCCTGAAGAATACAGCAAAGTCACACTGAAAGAAATTTCCTCGTCAGGATGAGTACTTTAGGGTACTAACAGGTCCGTCTCCCAGACGAGTAGAAAGGTACTCATAATGATATTCTATTTCTTCTCATACTGAGTAGATAAATACTCATAATGAGTTGGTAAATATTCTCGTATGGGATGTATGGCTTCTCATATCAAGTACCAAATAGTACTCGTTCTGAGTACTTGGGTACTCAAGGTGAGTAACAGAGGATGCTCACCTGAGTACCATTGGGATACTAATTTTGAGAAGTTTTGGCTCCTCCAAAATGAGCTGCCCCTTTCTTCCACTGTGTGATTGAGTGGGACACTCTTGGCGATCGAAAAACCCTGATCAGGGGACTCTGTTTGGCTGAGTAAGCCGTAACATTTAAGTTACTACAAATACTACAGACGGGAGTCAAGAATTTCTTTCAAGTAAAGTTTATGACATTTGTGGTTNGATGAGTAGAAAGATACTCATCGGGTACTCATCGGGCCAAGGAGCTGCATTTGGAGTTCGTTGCTACTCGCTATGAGTATACCGGTACCTTTGTACTCGCTATGAGTACCTTTCTACTCAATATGAGTACCTTTCTATGGGAGTTATATAGGAGTCTAAGGTATGATTTGTTTATTTCCGCTGCGGCAGCGAAGGAAAAAACTGTCTGAAGAATATAGCAAAGTCAGCGGACCCACAAGTGACTAAACCTCCAGGTCAGGTCTGGGATATCCATGAACAGTGTTCCAAAAACTTCGGCGCTGGATCAAAGTACCTGGCTGTAAGCAATTAATTTTTATTCGACGGTGGTTGTAACTTGAAACAAATACTCGATTGTTCCCCCTATACCGTTCAGTACTCAAACCTATAATTATCATACTAAGGTAGGGGCAACGGCCTATTTTCCACGCCTGCCAGGTCCATTCTCTTCATTCATGAATACTGATTTGATCGCGAACTTGGCCAGGCATGCGGCACTGGGAATGTACTACGTAAAGCAAGGTTCATTGGCACACGGAATTGGTCCGTTCAGGTCTGTAAAAAAATCTATCAAATGGACTTCAGCGTTGTCGTATCCGGAAAACTCGGGGCAAACGGACTGGAAATGGATCGGATCCGTGTGCCAATGAACCTTGCTTTAAGCATACCCTCTGAGCGGTATAGGGGGAACAATCCGGTATTTCTGAACTGTGGTTGTGTCAGTCAGCAGATAAAAGAAAATATGGGCAGCCTGCATGATGGACTTCATGATCTGGCCGGTGTAACGGTACAGAGTGTCCCCCTGTAAAAAGTATCCACTTCTATTGTTGAATGACGGAATAAGCGGCATGACTATAGAAAACCAATCCCCAGAGATTTGAATGTAATAGGATCTTTTGTTCCTGGGATAGTTTTTCCTGGGGACATTCTTTCCCTTTACACCTGTTTTTCATTCTCATTTCCTTTCATATTCAGGGAGACAATGTCAATCACGAATCCATGTGCAAGAACATTCAGTGTACAAAGCCTAAAGAGTCAAATTGGTGGATTGGTGGATCTGCTATGCGAGGAACAACATGCGGGAACAAGAAGGTTGGTGGATAGCAAATGAGACGTGAAATCATTCTGACGACACCAATTCGGGTTAACATGAATATTAGGGAGTTTTCGCAAATCTGACGAAAAACGAAGTACGAAATACGAAATTGGACATCATATCCATGACGTAATGTATTTCAGGAAATGGCTGGTACCATAAATATCGCATGCTGCAAGAGCGTCTTTTAGCGTATGACGTTAGAACGTCCGTATGACGTTAGAACGACAGAGGTACGGTGTATATTAAACTTTGAAATTTATCTTTCGTTTCCACTTCGTTGATACGAATTCGAAAAAATTTAGAAATTCAAGATGCGCCATAACTCTTTCGATCCTACATGACATGCTAAAAGACGCACTGGCAGGAGGGACATTTGTGGTACGAACCATTTCCTGGAATACATTACGTCATGGATATGACGTCCAAGTTCGTATTTCGTACTTCGTTTTTGGTCAGATTTGCGAAAACTCCCTATTTACTTGTGTACGAGGGAACGAACATGACGAAAATAGAGGGGTAGAACATGCCGGAGGAGAAGGCACTATTGCATTCATTGATGAAATCAGGAAAATATTGCAACCAAACGATGGATATTTCATGCTGTTGTCAGCAACACCTCCTTGACGGGCCTTCGGCCAACCCGAGTGCCCTGCGGGCATGATATGGTGATACCACTGCCCGTCAGTGAACACAGATTGTGTATCAGTTATTTTGTTTGTTCATTATGAGAAAAGAGGACATTGATACACCCATATTGCTGCAATGAGCTGTGATTCGTTTTCAGTGGTGTATTCAAGGTGAATGTGTGTACGATGAGAAGGCCCCATCGGCTCCAGGTAGGTCTGATCATAAAGATTGCAGACAAAAGCAATGATATCATTCGAACTTTCTCTTGTTTCCACATGCACAATGAGTAAACAAGGCCACAATAGGGGAGTAGAGATCAGCGACTTATCACGGATCCTTATACGTACACGGATAGAATTCTGTACAACGAGGACAAATTTTGTGTATATTTCGATCCGTATAAGGATCCGTGATAAGTCGCTGATCTCAACCTCCCTATTAGTCGCCGCACTTGCGGCTTCTTCGGCCTAAAGCACAGACTAGAGGAGACTTACAATGAAGCCGAGCTGATGTAGTTCGCTGTTAAAGATAATGTATCACGACTTCATTGTTTTCATTCAATGTTCGTAAACATTGATGTTTACATTATGTTATTTTGGACTTTTGGGACATGCCAACCAACCAAATTGAATACTTTCAGTATCAAACGAATTTCTAGAGGGGCATGCCACCAACAAATAACTCATAAGACAAAGAAAGACTGGACATAAACAAACAAAATGTAAACAAACAATGATTTTCGTGGCCCGCGAAAATACCCGTTATACATTAT
>NMRB01001952.1:109388-137286 GCA_002633025.1 Notospermus geniculatus | reverse complement strand
AGTTGGTGTTGGGAGCTATTGGACACTCATAATCGGTGTTAAAGTTAACACCCATTTTCAGTGTTACCTTAACACTATATTTTTTACTGTGTTGCATGTGTCGATGTGCGCGCTCCGGATTGAGACTGGTTTGTGCCACTTGTTGCCGCAATGACCAGTCGCAATCGATGTGCGCTGTCCGCTCACATCGACAGCGACTGTTGCAGGTAGTTGCATCCAGTCGCAAGGCCGATCTGCGCCAGGCTTTAGGCTTTCATACAGGCCGATTTTATTCATTTTCGTTAAGCAGTTTAGAAATAAACGACGATCGCGTCAATTCAGAAAGTGAATTTGACATCACGCGTAACGGCGCCGTCAGGGAAGAAATCGGTTCACCATTTCAAAAGTACTGCGGGGGCATTCTCAATACTCTCAAGGCTAACATTTGTATTGCAATAGTGTCACTTAGCAAGTCCCCTTTGGGATAAAGTATCGATATAGTCCAAAACAAAGCAACATCGCAAATTCAACGGGTTTTCTATAGATACTGAAATTATACGTCAAATTCCGTGGTGCGGCGTAATGTTCTTTATTTCTTCCGCTGCCTTCAGCGAACGTTTTCCAATGGTGCAGACTGTTCAAATCGATCACAAATAAATATGTTATACTTCTAGCGGTTCTTAACATCATGGAAATATTCATAACATGATATCTTTGGGTATGTGCGTACTGGAGCCTCTTTGAAATGGGTTACAGATATTTTTCCATTTCCTTCCGACGTTTGTGAATGACGTCACAACAGTGCGATAACGCAACAATAGACGTACATCACACGACAGACGTCATTCTCAATACTACGACGTGATGTCCGAATATTAGGTTGATTGGATGTATAGCAACAACGCAACATTCGATACACTAGGCGGATTGTTTTACGCGTAAAACGCAAAACGTCAAAGTGTCGAATATATATGAAACATGACTGTACTTTGCATAAATGTGTAATAGAGGGATAACTTATGATTTGCCACACTCCAAATTAGTATCGGAATACAAAGCGACGGGCGTATATTGCTACCGCCCTGCGGTACACTTGTTATACAGGGTGTATCAGAAAAAATTAGACTCTAGAAAAAATCATCATATAATAAACATAGAGGTGAGTTTTGAAAAACTGTATATATCCCTTTGTAGATGTTGTGATTCTGCATCGAATGATACCAGTGTCGTTGTTTACACTTCACGTTTCAATGAGCAGGGACCGTTTGAATTTTGAAAAATTGAAGTCCCTTGCGCACGGGAATGTGAGGGTTAAAATTGAATCTGTCACAGTGAATGAAAAGTTTAGACTGAGTTTTACATACGTGCCGAAGCGTTTTTTAAATAATTAATCCCTTCACCCTCTAACCCGGAAACAAAAAGTCTCATTTCTGAGTTGATCCTCACAAAGTGTGAAGAAACGGACTTTTTTTAATGTGGCCTGACCATTTCTGGCTTGTGGCCAGTGGTGCGGATGAAAAATGGTCAGGCCACAGTAAAAAAATTATGTTTCTTCACACTTGGTGAGGATCAGCTCAGAAATGAGACTTTTTGTTTCGGGGTTAGAGGGTGAAAGGATTAATTATTTAAAAAACGCTTCGGCACGTTAGTAAAACTCAGTCTAAGCTTTTTATTTACGTTGACAGATCCATTTTTAACCCTCACATTTCCGTGCGCAAAGGACTTCAATTTCTCAAAATTCGAACGGTCCCTGCTCATTGAAACGTGAAGTGTAAACAACGACACTGGTATCATTCGATGCAGAATCACAACCTCTACAAAGGGATATATACAGTTTTTCAAAACTCATCTCTATGTTTATTTTATGGTGATTTTTTTGAGAGTCTAATTTTTTCTGATACACCCTGTATATCATATATTATATAGACTCGGGACCCAGTCGTTGTGTCGCTCCGGCCGCCGCACTCCACTCCACAAACGACTGGAAAAGCAAGATGCAAAATCAGCGGCTAGTGTACCGACAACAACAACGGATATGAATGAGTTCAGCCAATCAGAAAGTGCGTCTTAAACGGCCGTTGGCTGTTCGTTGCAAGATGCCAAATCAGCTGATTCACCGGAACTTTCTTCGAGGTCACGGAGTGTATCCTGGTACCTAGGTTCGATGCTGTGCGCGATAAGCAGTACTTACGGGTTTATCAATATCCTGCTAGTGAGGTTGAAAAGTTTCTGGACGGGCGAGAGGCTCTGGTAAATTACATCATCCACAGAAATAACAACCAGTCAAAAGTGTGCCAGGTTTTCCCTAGTAGATTGCTTTCGGGCAATTTCATTCGCCGAGATGGTCGTTGTTGTTGTCGGTACGCTAGCCGCTGGTTTTGCAGCTTGTTTTCCCAGTCGTTTGTGGAGTGTGTGTAGTGCGGCTGCCGGAGCGACACAACGATTGGGTCCCGAGTCTAATATTATATTGTTGTCGATTTTTGTGCTTGCCCTCTTTGCAAGTTGCAGGGATTATTTGTTGTGCTGTACAGAATAATCGCTGCAATTTGCAACTTCAAGCTTTCTCCATTTTCTCAAGAATCACAATGGCCCGGTTGCACCAAACTTGTCTTACGTTCATATCATAAGATAAGGAATTTGTGCCAAAAACCTCGTAGGCTTGTCCCAAATGCATATCTTACGACATGTCGTAGGACATGCACTGTGGGATTGTGCACAGCAAGTGCACGGTCAGCTGTCGGAAGAATTATTGGACTAAGTATGGGAGCAGGCGGGTTTGGCTCAATCGCCTGAAACTGCATCTTGCCCTGACAAGTGTTCCTATCACTCCTACTCTCGCTCAATCCACCCTTGCCAGATACTACCCACATTTCCACTCTCACTGCCACAGAGATAAAGAGTGGCCAATCAGAGCGCTCGCTGGGATGTTACCTCGCCTCCAGGAACTGAGCAATGAACGAAGTACACGAAATACATAGTGTATGCAACCGGATACACCTAGGCTCGAGGTGAATCAACAGAGCAAACATGGCGGCTTCAGAACTTCGAACTGTCGCTTGGAGTCAGAGATTTGTGGAAAATACAGCGTTTCGTCGCTAGCTTCACATCAGAAGGATACTATTCATGTGTTTGCATCAGGGAAGGACTTGTTTATGTCAACTATGACCGGGGAAGGGATGTCATTCATGTTTTACACGGCTTCAACTCTGCACAACTGCGTCGAAGTTCAGATGTCACTGTGGACTACTAATGTATGCGAGGGCTTTTCTGATTGGCTCTCAAGTTGGCTCTTCTTTCTATCGATGTTCGTCGCGATTTAACAAACAATTATTGTTTTTTGACGAATTATGCTGTAAAATGAAGGATTTTGATATCAAGTAATAAAGAACACAGGTATGCTTAACGTTGAATATGTTTTTTTGTGAAATATTTTGCTCTGGCCTATTTTTGATGACAGCAGTGGGGGTGAGTCTAGTGAACGGCACAATCTGCTGGGAGTGGAATTCAGTAGGGAAACTGTCAAGGGTGAAGAGAGCGTAGTCGGAGGGCGAAGTGACCGTAGGCCTTGATATGTCAAGATGCTGAAACTGCAGCCTATTTTGAAAGGTTTGCCAGCTAATATAATGCCATGTTATAACAGCCATGTTTACAGCACAGGGACTTGATGCATATTGGTTGGGTAAAGATACTAGTATATGTAGTATTTGGGCACCCCCGCGTTTGCCCCGGCCTACGTAAGACACCCCTCGGAGAAAACTCAAAAAATCCGGTCAGTTTTGACATTTCTGTAGCATGAAATAGAAAAAAATATGTATCTGGTCCGGGAGGGGGGGGGGGGNGGATTCAACGGATTCGACGGATCGTGGTCTGCGGACAACTTTGTTATGACGTCACGTGGTGGAATTCCCAGAGTAGACTGGTACCCTGTCCTATCAACCAAGCAGTACCTGGGCCAAAAAGTTAATCGAAGTATTGGGAGGGTAGATGATCAGTCTAAAATATGCCTAATCAACATTAGACCTACCGCTGGGTTTGGATCTGAAACAACACATTGCACCGCATCCGTAGGATTTGATTATCCAAGGAATCTCGATTGACAGTACCGCTCTCATCAACACGCCGTTTTTTTTTCAGTGTTTTCCCGTGTTTGCCATTTTAGCTATTCTCTATTGACGGTAGGCCTATGAGATCGACAGCGCAACTGTGTTGACGTCATCGACAGATCAATAGTGGCGACGTCATGAATTTTCCACAAGATGACGCACTCAGTCATTGTGGAAAATCCCACTGAGCTCGGACATCAGACCCGATTTATTAACCTCACTGTGCATGGATTTGAAATCGTATTATAAATGAAAATGACACGTAGGTTTTAAAGCTTACATACCGGTATGTTATATTACTAAAAAGATTAATGCACATAAAAAAGTGATTATGCTTCATTTTACAAGAATCCGTCGAATCCGTTGAATCCGTCGAATCCGTCTTTTCGATGTGCCCGGGTGCTAGTTAAATCTCTTATGATTTTTCTCCGAGGGGTGTGTTACGCTGGGCGGGGCAAACGCGGGGGTGCCAAAATACATGTATACCTTTATGCAACCAACATGCATCAAGTCCCTGTGGTTTACACAACTTCGCCAGACATTCGCCTGCCGATGATGAAGATGGGGAACTGATAGAAGCGGATGGGGAGCTGATGGGGAACTGATAGAAGCGGATGGGGAGCTGATGGAAGAGTAGCCGGAGGGAAACATGCTTGATGCTGATGTTGATAGGTATTGAAGGGATAGCCAGGAGGAACCAAATTGTGGAGATGCTCAGAGCATACTTGGACACTGAATGATTTTTGGTATTAAAACATGTCGGAATTGTTCCAAAGAATAAGAAATAAAATTTTACTAATATGTCACTATGATTGTGTAGTATGGGCAAACAAATAGACGGCAAACCGCAATGCGGTATTTTTAAAGTCGTCTAACCCGGCTGAATGGTCAGCAGACAGCGTTTGGTCAGTCAACTTTAAAAACACCCCCGCCGCATTGTGATTTGCCGTCCATGTGCGCCCAGCCTTACTATCTAAGTCACCTCCCCACTAGACGTATCTTTTTGCCTTAACTCTGTGTCGTAAGTATACTGGTGCAACAGTTCCGGTGTATTTTATTTCTGTTGCACCAAACTTGTCTTACACCACACATAAGTCCAAATGCGTAGGACAGGAAAGTTGGGACATGTCCTAAGACATCGATGGTGCAACCCATTTTTGTTCCTAACGTTAAGACAGCACGTAAGACCATTGGTGCAACCGGGCCCAGATTCCTCAACTGACGACAATGAACATCCCCCTTTACCGATTTCCGTAGGCTGAGTTCACATAGAGGTATACAATATACAGATACGCCGGCGAACAAAGGTTTCATGGTCATGAACCATTACCTCCAAGTGAGCATCTAGTTTCCCTTCCACACAGAAAAACTGGTGAGCGTGCCCGAGGATTTTGTAGCCGAAATACCATCTGTCATTACTGTGAACCATTGTCTGATCTCTATGTTCACCTAATCTACATGTAGCCTACTGCACTGAATATTATACTCAAAACTGTCTTGGTGTTTGTTTTGATAACTCTAATGCCTGCCTCCCACCTGAAAGTTTTCTGTCGCACTGCATTTTCCTGTCCGGCAGCTACTTGCACTTGGAAGGTGCTCTCCAAGCAGACACTCCTAGGCCCGTATGCATAAACGTGGAATAAGCTTATTCCAGGTATAGCTTCACGTTATAACGTTAGGTTATACCTGGAATAAGCTTATTCCATCTTCATGCATACAGGCCCTGGAAATACTGTAAAATCGGACTTGTAGCATCACTTTGGTAGACCAGCCCACTTCATTACTATGATGGTCACATGGCTGCACATAAATAGTCTGTAATACAAGCTGCGTTCGTATTGGCCCAACAATTCTTTTTATGAAAAGTGATCGACCTGGGGTGATCGATTAGGCAACATCACGCCCTTCTATCCAAGGCCTAGTCAATGCCACGGCGCGTGGTATTTTCGTTTTTTTGGATACCCACTTTATGCGGGTGATCCACTGAATTTATTACGAGGATGATTAGTATGCGACTAGTTTACGACGGGTTGACACCAAAATAACGACGACCGGTGGATTCAGGCCGCATCAGCTTCAACGTCATGTCATTTTTCTTCCGACTCTCACGACGGGTTTGTAATTCGTTCGCGAGTGTCGTCGTAAACTATCGCAAATTTGCGCAAACTGATCGTAAACTCGTCATAAAGTCGGTGGACCACCCGCACTTCGCGGCAGCTCAACATGGCAGTGTGTGATGACGTCACCAGAACACAGGTAGTAAGGAGAATTCAAAGTTATGAAGTCGGCAATAAAACCAAATCAAACTTAGCATTTTCGGACCCAAAGAAATAAGCCCATGGCACTCCTGGTATCGGTCTCGATGTTTTTAATCAACATCGACCAACATCCGACGCAAGGGGCAAAAGAGACTATAGATAACAATACTCGTCTGGCCTTAGCTGCATTATACAATAAGAGAAGAATTGTCACTTATGCTGCGTTCACACCTATTGCGAATCGAAATCGGTTTCAGTAAATCCAAATACGGAAATCGATTTGGTTACGCCGGGTCGGGTCACACTACAACTAAACCGATTTCGATTCGAAACAAAACGCGTCACACTCAACCCGAATTAGGCCTACATTGAACATGTTGAATGTATAGGCCTACTGTGCAGTACATAACTATTACGATTTGGCTAAGGGAATCGAAACCGATTCAAATACCGGTTTGGTTAAATCGGTATAAAAGTGATCTATTTCGAATTGAGTGTGACGCGTTATATCGGAATTGGCCTTTATTGCGAATTCGATTCGATATAAAACCCTAGTGTGAACACGGCATTGTTACCTTTGGAACCCGCCTGTCCAGCGGTCTTCTATAAGTAATTATGATGATCACGTGACTCGATAGTCTCTCTTGTCTAAATGATTCTTGAAGGAGCCAGCGAGGATTAAGTATAAACTAGGAAAGGTGATCCCTTTCCGACCACCGCTGATGGTAGACAAGCATGAGATATGGTTCCCGGACCGTGCATCGGGGAAGATAGTACAGGTTCAAGTGCCAAAGGAAACACCCATTGTGAATGTTGTTGTATATGCTCACAAAACTGGCTACTTTGGAATAGAGTACAAGACGTCTTTCTACAAAACAACCACAGGTTGTCTGCCATATATTTACTTGGGTTACATTGTGTTTTATATTTCTATCCAACGGAAACGAACCTTTCTCCTGTATGACGTTAAAAGGGGGAGATTTGAAGGGAACGTCATTGTACCTAACACAAATAAATGCCTTTCCCGAGGAGTTGACTTTTCCGTACGGCTAGGATATGAGGGGAAAGTCGTCGTGACTTGCCTAAGAAGTTTCATCGGCGCCACCATTTATGACATCAATTTGTCAAACAAAACTGGTCGAGTTCATTTTTTCCTTAAAAATGGAATTTTCATCCTTTCGACCAGCCAACCACACGTTATCACCAGGGATGTTTATAGTTTTAAAGGAATATACGTCCTTTCCTATCTCCTCATTGATAATTACCGGCTAACAAAATACACCCCGAAGATGGACCGGAGGTATTGGCTTCGTGGTGGTTCCTTTTTAACTTTCAGTTCGTTTTTCAATATGTTGTCCGTGATTTGTTTTCCGAGGCTTATTGCTACAGGAATTACACATATTTTTCAACCTAAGAACGGTCTCGTAAAAAAGGGCCCTGGGAAAAAAACATTTACAGAGAAAATTGCGACTTTTTACCCGACTGTCAACGATGGGGTTTTGACTCATTACGTATTCAACCCCACCGATGGTGCATTGTTGCATTTTAAACGCTCATCAAGGAGGACGCCGGACGTGCAAGAGCATATCATTTCCGTTCAAGTTTACGATCGTGTGATATGAGACTTAAATGCTGATGTCAGGTCGCACCCATGATTGCCTGAGCCAGGACAGAATAGACCCATCAAGTGAAGAAATCATGGTCAGGTTGCAAAAAGTGAAAATTTGTGCGCTCATCGTGGAACAGCGTCAGGTCGACTACGAATGGATTACACCCGTCGCGGAATTACACAGAACTTGAACACGTACAACTCTTGCGATTGCTAATCTCTTTGATCGGCGACTGATGCCGATCGTCGCAGAAGAGACGCAACTGTAGTCACGTCACTGCATGATAACGGCAACTGATTTGTTCCACGCGGTCGTGCTTTAGACGCAAGTTGATCCAAAAAACACAATCGCTGCCTGTTCTGTGCCGTCGCAAGGTCAACCTGATATCAGTACAAGGGATACATGGAAGTTTTCATGGCCCCATTTCAAATTACAAATCATGAATATGAAATAGAAACGGGTTTCTAAGGTGAAAGTCATCGCGTCCTTCTACCAGATTCGAATCCTCGCATAAGGCATCAATCGCCAGCACTAAGGGGCAGCACGCCTTAACCACTAGGCCAAATCCCCATCTTCAAAAAAATGGTTCAATGGCCTATGTTAAACGAGGCGTCCATCAGTAGGCCTACCCTGCGAGTAGCTCAAACAATCTCCGAATCAACTTACAAATTTATGTGATTTAGACAGGCCTAAATCAGCAGCTGACCGCGTGCTAAATGGTATTCAAGAGAGTGAAGTTATGGCAGTCGTGAAATAATGCATTTTTCAGAGATTATTATTCCACACATGTAATTAACACTACATGTATATGTATCCAAAATGGCGGCGATTGATCATGTATTCAGACACTTTGGCTGGCATGACCAATTCTCTTTAAGGTAATACTACATTATAGCGGTAACGCGTCGTGGGCTCCCGAATGAATACTTACACTCCGACGTTTTTGCTCTCCTTTTTCATCATCAGGCAAACAAAGTTTACAACTACAGATTACGTCATCGAATGTCGTTTATTCCACCAATCAGATCAACGGAAAAAGATTTTTCGGTTTCATTTCACCTGGTCCAGCCATTTGTAACGGTTCGTTACGACGAGCAGCCAGTGCCTTGGTGGAGGGTCCTGGTGTACACTCCCCGTCAATATAACATTTATCGGGTGTTATATAATTTCACCTACTTTCTTCGTTCATCTAAAGGTAACACGCTCTATATCTGGAGCCTTCTTGACTATCTCCTGACTATTCCTGTCAAGAAACGCAGAAAATCTGTCATTATTAAGGAAATACGGGTGTACCAGTTATCACGTGGGAAATTGACTGTAAATCTCCCTCCTCCGCAGAAAGAAAAATGCAATGAAGTTCATCTTACTGGAGCTGTCCAGCGCCTTTTTCACACAGCTGATATGTTCAGATTTGTTTTTTATTGTTTGGTGTCAGCGCGATCAGCAATGTCCTTGTCCTTTTACGACCTACACCGGAAACATGAGAATGGGAAAATGGCGTATACTTTCTTCCACAATTCAACTCTTCAATTTCAACTGCCGGTCAAAATTCTGCGGGATAACCCTGGTCGACCCTTGTTGTGTTTGTTCCATGAGGCGAAATATCCCGTTCTCATCTTTTTTAACGAGGTCAAATATCGCTTGCAGGTTCTTCTTGTTGTTCAAAACTTACACACGCGACCTACAATACGGCAACAAGAGGTCCCTGTGCCAAAGACCTCCGCACACTCTATCACTAACGAAGCGTTGGGGGTGTTCGGTGTAAGTTTTCTGTACACTAGGAAAGGTCAATATGCTAAACACTTTGGGTATATGGGTTTTGAAATGCATGGAATTTGTACATCGAGTTTGAATGAAAATTATGACGTCGTCAGCCCGCTACTGCTGGAAATGCATGGAGTGAGTGACGATGAGAGTAGATTCACGGGATCGGACCGGGACACTTTTGACCAAAACAGGAACGTCCACATGATACGTCTAAAACATAAGAGGTATATTGTAGTAAATGTATTTTCACCTATAAAATAAACCAGTATCCATGTTTCCTCTCAATTGGAAATGTAGGGAAAACGGACCCGAATGGATGGTAACGGTTCTACTAAAAGAATGGAAATCCAACAACGTTTAAATATGGGAAGAACAGTAGGCCTAACAGGTCGTATGGCTTTTTCCCGGTGAAAATGGTCCATGGATCATGTGCTCACCTGGGTGAATGTACCAGAAGAACAAATGACAAATGTTAAATCGAAATGTTCCCGGGCAAGCCTTGAGTTCCAGGTACAGAGGTACGCAGACAGCTCATCACACCAATTCTGAACATATTTGGTCATATAGCCACGAAACGTGCCACCAAATGACAAAATTTTAAAGCCCCACAGTATTGAATTTTACGATATTTTCAAAATGTTAGGAGAGAGCACAAAGAGGTCTCATAGCCTTGTGAAGGTCCCCAAAATGCTTGTCAGATACGTACTTCAGAGGATCAAGGCCTAGTTTTCAGCACACATTAGAAAAAACGACAGGGAGAGCTCCAATATATTCAGATGGAGCGCAGTACATTTTACACTACGGCTGACGTCGTGACGTTGTGCACTGACGTTAAGAATCGCGGCGATGATTTGCGTTTTTCAAATTCAATACAGTGGGGCTTTAAACTTTGACTTCTGTGGCCTTGAAAAGTAGGTCAAATCAAAAACACGTTACATGTCCTCATCAGATGCACCGGTGATGAAAATTTGGAGACGAGTAGTTTTGGACTTATTGGTTCACGTAGTGACCATTATTTTCATACCGGTTTTGCCCGATTCACTCTTCGATCGCACGGTTATTCACATTACCATAACCAGGGCTTCGCACTCACGCAGGAAACTTCCATTGTGAGGCTGAAGATTGGAAACCAATAAAATCGGATAACCTTCGATAAAGATGAACTTTTAGTGAATAACCTTAATAAGTTGAAAGTAAATATCCATTTGCTGCTTCGGATTTCTTGAGGGGCCATAATATTCGTTAGTTGACCTAAAAATTGCGTTTAATGCCCTGTGCATTCGCGCTATCCAATACATAGCAGAATAACACAGGTAGGAGCCTATTACTGTAAGGCGTAGGGGTTTCAGGATTTAGGTATAAATCAACACCACGAACGAATTTGCTGTTTGCGTAAAATGATACATTTTGTGGGATAAAGGGTACAATAATTAGCCACTTTTTGAGAGAATGTATGAATTATTTAATGTAGATAACTATTATGAAAGCCTGTAGTTGAAAATCAACACGCCTAGCCTGCCGCCCCTGTGAATAATGAGTCGATCATCACCACGTGGCTCAGTGAACAATGCACGAAGAATCTATACCGGTACGTCGACTGTGATCGCCTCCTGGATACAGCACTGCCTGGATTCTGCTTCTCTGGTGGCAAAGCAATGAACTATCCCAGGGCCCATTGTGTCCACACAGGCTGCACAAGACTGCTGTTGAGATCTTCTTTGCACAGACCTGTGTCCGCGCACGGCGCATCACACAAAAATTTGTTAGTTTCTAAATACGCGAGCCGGATCACAACCTAAACTGGGTGATCACGTGATCTACTCCGCCACGAGAGTAGATCCTAGGAAAATAGCGATGTGAGGCTTATTTCGTGCAGGCTTTGTCAATAATTGACTGATATTTCATTTCTGATGAGAAATTGTCAAGAAAAGGGTGATATTTGGGTTATTTGGGTTATGACCCCGGCAGCTAGTTCACTTCACTGACGTAAGCAGGTTAAGTGTTGTGACACTGTCGTCGTCTATCTGTCAGTGGCTAACATGACATGTACGGCATATCTCATACAATATAGGCCTATGTATGTCATAATCATGATGGATAATGGGATTCCCACGCACAAAATGATGGGAGGCAGCCTAGATACGCCTATTCTGCAATTTATAAACTTGCTGAGGAATCGCTCGCCATCTTGAAAATGCAGCAAGTGGTCCCAAATCTTCCCATGATGCCTTGAGCGTGCGGTGACAGGTCAGTGCGAGGTACGAGCGCTACCGGTCGTGACAATGTCTCAGGGCCTTGTCGAGTATTGGAAGTTGAGAAGTCCTAAATGGTACATGAAGTACCCCATGCTCCTCAATTTCGATTTTTTTTGACACGAACTTTACTACGTGAACCTTGACGCCACCAGGCTTGTAAGTGATTATTTTTGGGATATTTCTTACTTTCTTACTAACTGTAAATGTTGATACACGCCATCTGGTGGCACGCACTTGAACGAACTGACCTCGAACTAGATCGAGGCGGGTTCAGTAACCCGCACCGTGTAAAAGCGCGATCAACCCATCCTGAACCGAACCCGCCCGAGGAGGGTGGAGGTAGGTTTCCTCGAACCAGCACCGTGTAAAAAGGGCTACATCAAAATTGCTGATAGAACACCGCTGGACAGGCGGGTTCTAAAGGTAACAAAGCGACAATTCTTCTCTTATTGTAACGCCAGGCGAATGTTCTTATCTAAAGTCTCTTTTGCCCCTCGCGTCAGATGTTGGTCGATGTATGAGGCGCCATGTGGGAATCTGTTTCCCAAAATTATTTGGAAATAATGTCATTGTTTCAAACTATAAATGGGCAATTCCACGAAAATGTCCACCCAGTTTCAAAATTTCAGACTTCCCCAAAAACTTTTTATCTGGTGTTAATATTGGTGTATGAGTTTAAAAGAATCTGGAACAAAATGTTTTCCAACAATTCTTGCCCTGGGGGTCCGTTGCTGGGTGTCTTTCTTCTCTTGGAGTGAACTGTCTTCGAAAATGTGTATCTTTGCACCTTTTTCATTCATGGATTTTGAAGAACGTAAGCACTATAAAACCGGGAGTGGAATATTTTCTAACGATACTGGTGGTAGTGCAGCATACAAAAATGGTTTCATAACCACATTGGTGCAGCAAGTGTTTGAAGAGAGGCATCCGTGGTGCCCTCTTCCAAACTGTCACGTCCGTGACATAAAAGTAATGTTTTCCTCACATTTAATATGTGCTACAACTTTTGATGTCATCCTTCAGTGAGCAAAGCCAACTTGTCCCCTTCTTTAAAGAGCGCAACCCCTTCTCTGCCTGTCTTGTTCAACTAGGCCATAAAATTGCATCATAACCTTGTCACGTCCGTGAAACTTTTCAGGATGGATTTCACCCAGTGGCAATTTCGAGTCCTGTTGGGCCTTAATAGTTGAATGCTATTCAAATAAAGTGAAAAAACTTACTCTTCTGACTAGCTGTGAACCTCCTCTACAGATACAAGCCTTTATTTTCAATTTCCCCATACCACTTCAAGAGACCAGTGCTGCAGGCCACATACTCCCAAGACTACTGTAACTCAGGAATGACTTGACCCAGAGTACTCAAATTTGATATGTGGCTCCCTCTGGATAATCTATATGTGCACATATCTATATGAGTGGTGGCCAAATTGGACATCCAATATGGGCACCAGGTGGCGTAACCTGAAACTCACCTGAGTTTCAGGCTGAAACTCACGAGTGCTATAACTCAGGGACGGCTTGACCGGGAGTGCTGAAACGTATGTACCTCCCTCTAGATGACCTTTAGGTACACATTAAATTTCGGCATGATTTGGTTTCCAATATGGCCGCCTGGTGACATAACCCGAAAATCATCAAAGTGCTACAACTCAGGAATTACTTGAAGCAGCTCAAATGTGCTGTGTGGATCCCTAGAGCTAAATGATCTTTATGTGCATGTGAAGTCTTGGCCCGATCGAACATCCAGTACGGCCGCCAGGTGGCATAACCCCCAAGTCATCAGTCCTATAAACTTGGGAATGACTTTACCAAGCTTGCTCATAACTCATACATACATGTAGGCTACCTCCCTCTGTCATTACACTATTACGTCCAACAGAGCACGTGGTTTATGGACCATTTCATTTTGTTTTATCAAACCCTTGGTGAATATTTGGTTATTCTTGCTGCTCTGAACGGTCAAATACTGTACATGGGTTGTTGGCGACGCCATTGACATTGGTGTGCAACCAAGCCAGTTGCATTATGAATTGTGAATCGATTGCCTTTTGAGGTCGTAATTGTAATAGACCTTGTGTCGTTGTATAGAATTATGATGCCTTGTACAATTTCTCCCAAATCCGGAATGGGAGAGATAGATGTTCAGTTACATATTTCCTAGAATCCTAAGTGCAAGATCACCTTGTGTAACGTTATTCAACTTTTCGGTTCGAACCAGCTCACCTACTTACTCTTTTAGTAGAAAGTGCGGTCATGTTCACCGTTCGTTGGCCTTCTGCTTGCAATATTGCGTAAATAATCATGGTAATTCGTCTGTATAAAAGCGGCCGACGGCGGCGCATTTGTCACTTTTGCTTGTGCCGTCGTCTCCTGCACGCCCGTGACTCGAGGGTTCTGGAAGGCTCACGATCTGGTTAGTATGATCCCGCTTGCCAAATTTCTGTCCGATTTGCTACTGAAGCTTTGCCGAATTTACCTTACTGGAGACTCTCCGAGAGTAACAATCTAAACTGTCCTTTGTAATACTTTCAGTCACCGTCAATCACCGTTTTCTGCGTACGTTTTCTGCCTACGATGTACCGTACGTGTGTTATGTTATCGCAGCACCACTGCAGATGTACCTGTATATAGATGAGGCCTCCAAATACACGATTTTATTCTACTACGAATTCTTGACTCGTTCCTATCCTTTACATGGGTGTTGGCGTTGCTGTCATGTTTAAAAATTATCAAATCATTTTTCACGATTCTGTAGATAAGTAGTTGATAGTANATTGCGTAAATAATCATGGTAATTCGTCTGTATAAAAGCGGCCGACGGCGGCGCATTTGTCACTTTTGCTTGTGCCGTCGTCTCCTGCACGCCCGTGACTCGAGGGTTCTGGAAGGCTCACGATCTGGTTAGTATGATCCCGCTTGCCAAATTTCTGTCCGATTTGCTACTGAAGCTTTGCCGAATTTACCTTACTGGAGACTCTCCGAGAGTAACAATCTAAACTGTCCTTTGTAATACTTTCAGTCACCGTCAATCACCGTTTTCTGCGTACGTTTTCTGCCTACGATGTACCGTACGTGTGTTATGTTATCGCAGCACCACTGCAGATGTACCTGTATATAGATGAGGCCTCCAAATACACGATTTTATTCTACTACGAATTCTTGACTCGTTCCTATCCTTTACAACGAGTGACAGATCTGCCTGAAGTCCTGATGTTCCGTGGAGTCGAGGTCCGTGATTTTGATTTGCTGGCGACAGTACAGGCGGGAGACGCGGCATAAGCAAAAGGCAAGTACAGCTCTTTATCCTTTTTGTTTTTCTTCCTCTTGTTTTTCTTCCTCTTGAACCGTAGATATGGTTTGAAGAGCTGTCCTTGTGACATTTATTTTCTTTTTTGAGGTGTCAGTAATGTCTAAACTAGACCTCTTAATTTTATGATTCAAATGTTTGAGTCTTATGTTGAGCCGTTGAATCGTAGAATTTTTGAACCGTTGAATTATTGAATTGTTGAGTCTGAGTCATTGATTTGCTGTTGTTGAGCTATTGGAGTCAAAGCGGCAAAATTGAACTATCGTTATATTGAGTTATTGAATCGTTGAGTCAAAGCTAATTGTAAGATATGCATCGTGCATTTGGTCTCGGGCGTAGTCCCAAGTCCTCTAGAAAAAGTTCTGAGTCGCACAAATTGCGCTTTAGTGATACTGAAATACGTTACGATGTTGGTGAAAGGTCCGATATTGGTGTTGTTGATAGTGATATTGATTTTTGTTTGCGGCTTCCGGGCCAGTCGCCCGACGCCGATCCGAAATTGTCTGGCTCTACTCCCAGGGAGCTCAGTGTCAACGAATATGTATTTCCTGCTCGCTGTGGGGGCTTGTCGCCTGGGGTAGGTTCCGCGAGCCCGGATTCCTCTCCTACTGGACAGCTTAATAGGGTGTATAAGCCTAGAAAAGGGGTTCTTAAGAATTCTCCAAGCATGTCGAGCTTGAGAGCTGAAGTTGTTCAGGCTAGGGATGCAGTGCAGAGATGTGAAGAAAAAATGAAAGAACTCGGCTTCGCGGATCCCCCTCCACCCCCTCCACCGACATATTCCCATTTGAAACCTAAAGGTTGAATAGAAGATTTGACTGATTGTCCTAGAAGTTCTCCTTCAAGTTCATATTCCTCGGCTACGCCAGTTGTGTATGCCAATCATATGGGTTTGCCGACATTTAGAGTTGACGTATTTTCTGGAGATCCCATTGAATGGCCTGAATGGTCTCTTAACTTTAAGAATTTAGTTCATGATAATCCTGTGTTAACCGAGTCCCAGAAACTTGGATATTTACGTTCGTACCTTGGCGATGTGCCGCGAAGTAAAATACATGGTTTGTTGCTTAGTGGAAGCAGTTATGTTGCTGCAATGAAAGAGCTGAACGCTCGTTATGGGAAACCGGCCTTAATCATAGATGCTTACATTAAACGTATTAGAACTTGGCCAAAAATGAAGAGTGCCTCGTGTTTGGAGAGCTTCTGCTCCAGAGTTGGTCAGTTGGTACAGTTGTTCACAGTTATGGGGTACTACAATGACTTACAGTCGCAAGGCCTGTTATCCGATTTGACCTCCAAACTTTTGAATAGTATGAAAGAATCCTGGGGGAATTACATAGTAAAAAAGGGGAATTCTGAACCCACCGTAGAGCTGTTCTACACCTGGTTGAAATCGAAAGAGGAAGCCATGCGATTAGGGGGGTGTTTTGAGAAAGAGATTAGTTCCAATAACCAGACTGATAAATCGAAAGACTCTAGTTCCAAATATTCTACTACATTGTTCACACAATCAGTTACTCCTGTTGAATCTGTTTCATCTGTTTCAGTCTCGTATTCCGGTGGTGCGGAGAACATTCCTCGTAAATATTGTGTGTTTTGTAAAGGGTCACATTGGTTGACTGACTGTGGAGAGTTTATTAAGAAGAGCCCGTTAGATCGTTTGTCATGGTTTAAAGCTGAAGGTAGATGCTTCCGATGTCATAAAAAGAACCATAGAACTGCCACATGTCGCTCCAAAGTGAGATGCAGGATTCATGGCTGTGGTGGTGAACATTCCACGCTATTGCACTCTGCTTTTGTGAGATCGGAAGCGTCTGTCAAACCTGGTCTCGCTGTAGGTAAAACTGCTGGCGCCGCCGCTGGTCCTTCTGTTTACTTGCAAATTCTGCCTGTCCGTGTACACGCACCAAATGGTCGTGTAGCTGATACCTATGCGCTTTTGGATACGGGTAGCCAGTCCACTTTGATCCAGGAATCTTTTGCGCGCAGTCTTGGATAGAGGGGGCCTCGCTTGCCTATTACTATTGGTAATATAAAGAATGATAGTTCTGAAATGGCGCGTCAGGTTTCCTTTTGGTTGAGTGATCCGAATGATCCGTCCATGTGTCCTATTAAAGTGAATAATGCTTCTACTTTTAGCTCGCCTTTTAACTTCCCTGAACAGCGTTTACCTCGTACGGAAGATGGCGCTTTGGCATGGCCACACGTGCGAGATTTGGCAATAAAAGATGTTGATCCATCGCAAATCATGATCCTTGTCGGAGTTGACATTAAACATGCTATGGTCCAGTTGGAGGTCCGCAATGGTCCGGAACATCTCCCGATGGCTGTCAGAACTCCCTTGGGCTGGACCCTCCTGGGAGCGGCCGCGACTGGCGCTTGCTATTCCTCAACCGTTGCCGGGGCCTTTCCCTCTGTGCGTCAATTGGATTCCGCCCGTCTGCCTCGGGTGGCTCACGTAAACATATGTACTGTTAAGAATCCATTGCGGACACGGGTCGAGAGATCCGGTGTAATAGATCAGACTGCCCTACACATAGGATGCCCGGCCGGGCATCCTGTACTAAAAATTTCCGATATTAGTTGCCCGATAGGGCAATTACTACGCCGAGGCTCCTATATACAGTCGAGGTAGGTTACGATGGCCGCCCGAATGTAGCCGAGTACCTCCGAAGATGACGTCGATTGCGATTTTCCTGGCTATTGTAGGCGTGCGCATTGTGCACTGTTTTCCCCGTGAAAAAAGGTGGGTCGTCTAGCTCGCCTCATTGGCGTAGGGGTTTAATGCGTTCGTTTCTTCTCTTTCAGGCTCTCTAGGTACCAGGATCGAATCTCCGTCGGGATTTTTCATATAATAGTATCTTTATATGCATGTAGGCCTACAAACCATTCACGGATTCTACGATTTGCCTATTCTGCACCTCAACTGTATTGATGCTTTAATATGAAACATTCTCATTTCATAACTTCATCAGCTTTATTTTCGTCGCCTGACCTTTTTTAGGAATATTGTGATAAGGAGGAACTTGACTCTGTTCACTCAGACTGGGGGTCCAGCATGATTTTGAAAAGGCCTGAACACTGGGCACATTTTGAGTGGTTAGTTTGATATTTCATAAAAACGAATGAATGGATTTTTAGAAGATTTTTCCACCAAATGTTCTTTGAAATACACCAGTTTAAAACTGAAAATGGTGAGCCATTACTGTTGTGCAGAATCCATCTGCAATCGTCTACAAATCGTCTATAAATAGGACTACACAATGTATTTTGTAGCTGAATCATAACAAAAATAGATAATATCTACATGTATTTTTGATCATAAGTACAAGAATGCATTCTGGCCCTTTTGATTCAGGCTCTCTTCAAATTCGTTGGACGAATCCTTCTCTTTACTATATAAAAGCCCTGTGACGCAGTGGAATGTAGATGGCACTGGTTAAGCCAAGGATATAGCGGGCTTGGGATTTGTCTCGCTCTCAGCATCTGTTTTACTGTGTTCGAATCTACGCAGGGGATTAACCTACCTATTATACACTACCCACCTATTATACACTACAGGAGGGTTTTGATCCCCAAAGTGTAGGGTAGGGGTAGGGTGGACAGTCAGGAGTGGTTAGGAGTGGTAGGGTTAGGCTTGGGGTTGGGGTTAGGATTACAACTTCCACATTAAGGGTTGAGACTCAGGGAGTGGTTAGGGTTAGGCTTGGGGTTAGGGTTAGGATTTACAACTTCCGCATTAGGGTTGAGACTCAATGGTTAGGGTTAGGCTTGGGGTTAGGGTTAGGATTTACAACTTCCACGTCAGGTCCCTGAGTGTGTTGGTTTAGAATATCACAATGTAATTTCTGGGCAGGGTGCCTCTTTGAACCAAACTTGGAATTAAAAAAGAATATTCGCAATACGAACAACATGTATATCGTTGAAATCTTTCAGAGGAAAGAATATTGAAACACACAGCAAAAAAATGAAGCGCACAACAAAAATTTCATTGATTTCAAAAGAATCCCAAAAAAGAGGGTGGTTGAAGATAATAATAATCAAAAGTGTATTGGTTGCTTTTTGAAGACATGAAATTAGCAGGTACATGTAAATGATGATATGTTTATAACTTACAACGTATAACAATTTCAAATCAAGAATGGTTACTAGCGGGATTCGAACCTACGGCCAAGGGAGTCGAAATCTGAAAGGAAAGAAAGTCATTAGTACACAGGCCTAAACCCACACACCCACTGGGGACGGCTGGCAGCGGACCGAATTTTTCTTTCTTTTGTTGTCAAAATACCAGTAGACGAGGCGATCCGCTTGAATACGATCAGTGAAGGCATGAAATCCGACACAGGGCATTCTGTATCAGCGGGCATTCTGATCTATGATAGTTGTAGTGAAAACTACTGCCCTAGATTCAGATTGCCCGGTGGGCAATAAAAAACGGCCTACGGCCGTTTTTTATTGCCCGGCCGGGCAATGAGTTTAGGGGGGCAATGGTTTCTACTACACCGGGTCTACAGATAACTTTGGTTGCGCATATCCGAAAGAAAAGCCGTTTTTAGTTGGTAAGGCCGAGAAGCGAGAATCCTCGACTTGTAAGCTTGATACCCACTACGAAGTGGGGATGTTAAAGATCAACCCTGTGCCTTTGATTGATAATAGAACCCTTGCTATGCGTAGATTTAGCTCGGAAAAGCCAGAGAAATCCCGCGTAGTTTTTGACGCTGTCGCGAAACGCCATCAGTTTAGTCCCGTCGCTCCTTGTATAGACAAAGCTGTCTTTCGTCAGACTCGCATACCTGTCGCGGACAGTGATATATTGAGATTTCCTCGGAAACACGACTTAAATGAACCAGCCGTACATGAGTATAAAATGTTGAGGCGTATTTTTGACGCGAAATCGTCATTGACTTCTGTAAACTACTGCCTTCGCCGTGCTGCATTGTATAGTGTCGATAGATTCAGTGAATTGACAATCCATTCAATAATGCGAAGTTTTCACTTTGACTTATTAACGGCTCTGCTCTCCACAGCTACTGGGATTAATTTGGCCCTTAAATTGATTAAACTAGCCATGGAATATGAGTTCAAGTTTACCCAGTGGTTTTCAAATTGTCCTGGGCCGCCTGTAGATATTTACTGTGACACAACCAATTTTGTAGTGCTGAGGTGAAATCTTGACTTTAAGAGCCATTTTGAAGAATCACTGTGATCCTGAAGACGTTCTTTTGAAATTGAGTCTTTGAGTCTATGATAAATGATAAATAATTGACCATTGAATATTGACATTGATTTGTTACTGTTGATCCTAGATGACTTACTTCTCTTTTCTCTCATCGGCAGGTGATGGCTCCGTGTGGCTCGGGCGAGGGGGGCATGACCAATCGAAAGCGTCAGCGTCAGTGAACCACTTCCTTCGACGACGGCGCGGGAAATATCTGCTGAACAATGCTACCACTGTCGAGATAACATCGGGAATCTGGCGACGTTGTTTTCGATAGATAACGAGGCTTTGTGCGGTCGTTCGCCCTTGGTTCGAGTCGTGTGGATCTTGCCTGATGATGATGGTCGAGTTCAAGTGGTCACAATGAAGACGACGAATTTGGAGATTTCACAGTACCCATGGTACCAGTTTCGCAGATATGCCTTTTTGGAGGAAGCTGAATGTTAAATTGTTGTAGCTGAATGTTAAATTGTTGTAATGTTCGTGCCGACCATTGGGGGGCGGCATTGTTGGCGACGCCATTGACATTGGTGTGCAACCAAGCCAGTTGCATTATGAATTGTGAATCGATTGCATTTTGAGGTCGTAATTGTAATAGACCTTGTGTCGTTGTATAGAATTATGATGCCTTGTACAATTTCTCCCAAATCCGGAATGGGAGAGATAGAGATGTTCAGTTACATATTTCCTAGAATCCTAAGTGCAAGATCACCTTGTGTAACGTTATTCAACTTTTCGGTTCGAACCAGCTCACCTACTTACTCTTTTAGTAGAAAGTGCGGTCATGTTCACCGTTCGTTGGCCTTCTGCTTGCAATATTGCGTAATCATGGTAATTCGTCTGTATAAAAGCGGCCGACGGCGGCGCATTTGTCACTTTTGCTTGTGCCGTCGTCTCCTGCACGCCCGTGACTCGAGGGTTCTGGAAGGCTCACGATCTGGTTAGTATGATCCCGCTTGCCAAATTTCTGTCCGATTTGCTACTGAAGCTTTGCCGAATTTACCTTACTGGAGACTCTCCGAGAGTAACAATCTAAACTGTCCTTTGTAATACTTTCAGTCACCGTCAATCACCGTTTTCTGCGTACGTTTTCTGCCTACGATGTACCGTACGTGTGTTATGTTATCGCAGCACCACTGCAGATGTACCTGTATATAGATGAGGCCTCCAAATACACGATTTTATTCTACTACGAATTCTTGACTCGTTCCTATCCTTTACATGGGTGTTGGCGTTGCTGTCATGTTTAAAAATTATCAAATCATTTTTCACGATTCTGTAGATAAGTAGTTGATAGTATTGTCGATGAAACTCGTGGGTATCGCTTTATTTGGGATCCAATTTTAGAAGACGCGGGTAGGCAGCAGTTTTGTATTTTGTACATGTCACGTCCGTGACAACGAGCTGTCACGTCCGTGACACAGAAAATTATCAATTGGCCGTTATCTAATCATTAGAAGTAAATCATGTTTTGTATTGATCGTAGTCTTCGTTTCTTTGCTTTGTCTCCTTGCCTGTGTTGCTCTTGGAGATTCACAGAATTTTAAAAATGAATTACCAAAGTCACAATTTAGATTTTGTCCGATGTCACGTCCGTGACGCGACATATTCGTGAACAGGGGGCTAATTTATTATTGCTTTGAAGTGATTTTATATTTTATGCACAGATAGACCACAGCCCGACATTATGTAGGGTATTCAATTTTTCTATGGGCCCACAGGTAGTAGACGCAACCCTGACTAAGTGTACAAATGTCACGTCCGTGATTTTGGACTTGCCCAAATGTATGCATTTTGACTTTGTAACAGAGAAGATCCCTAGAGATGAGATATCATGTTTCTGTTTATTTTGGAACAGGCTGTAGACTTGCTGAGATCGCAGTGCCATCTGGAGGAACATGTGCTTTCAGCCATGTTTGTTGTGGAATCAGACCGCTTTCATGATTTCAAGATATTTTAAGTTGATGTTTTGGGGGTTTTACCTCGTTCTTGTCACTCTTTTCCCCCCTAATGTGAGGTAAGAGATGTAATAGAATATGAATAATGTAATTTGGCAAATGCTAAGTAAGCCTAAATGTGTTGTTAGAACCGTTTTGTGGAGTGTGTGTGCACGATTCACAGTCTGTCTTGTAGTTCGGGTGCTTGTATGGAGATGGCAGCACCATTCAGTGGGTTGAGAGTTGTCAATGAGTGTAGGAAGGTGAGATTAGACCTGTTTAAGGGTTCATTTAAGATTTATTGAAGATTTGATACTTATGTACGGTACAATTTCGTTACAGCTACGTGGCAAACTGGACCTCTGGTCAGGTGTTTTCATCTACTGTGGTCAGGGAAATAAAGCCAGAATTCTCTACGACATTGGAGTTTGGTGTCCTTGATCTTCTTCTTACGGACAACACCGCTACAGACTTTTTTCATACAATAAAGTTATAAATAAAACCGTTAAATTATTATTCATAGCAGAATTTATACTGAACATGGTTTCATTCCCATAATTTTAGACACATTCATGGTTTTGAAAACATAACTTACTTTCAAACTATGGACGTTCATGCAATTTCATGGTTTGCAAACCATGAAAATGGTTTACAAACCATAAAACCGACAAAATAATTTGTTTTCAAACCGAAATAATGTGAACGCATCATGGATTGTAAACATTGCAAATTGCAAAAATCATGGTTTGCAAACCATGATTATCCGCAAAAGCATGGTTTGGGAAACCATGATTAGTGCAAAACTCGCCACATCCATGGTATGCGTATAATTGCATGCGCAGTGGAACATAGTTTTGCAGTACTAATATGGTTTGCAAACCATGATATTTGCAATGTTCATTGTTTACAATCCATGACGAGTTCATATTCGTGGTTTGTAAACCAAGAATTTTGCCGATTTTCGTGATTTGCAAACCATGAATTTGCATGAACTTCACGGTTTGAAATAATTTCGTTATGGTTTGAAAGTAAGGTATGTTTTCAAAACCATGAATTTGTCTGTTTCATGGGAATGAAATCATATGGTTAGTCTACTTGCTGGTTTGAAAAATAATTCCATGGTTTTGTGTATACTTTTATTGGATGAAATAAGTCAAAATATGTACATTTATGGTTTGAAACAATAATATTATTTCAAATAATTTTGGTAAACAATTAAATTCCTACATGGCGCCTCATATCGATGTTGATTAAAAACATCGAGACCGATACCAGGAGTGTCATGGGCTTAAAGCTGAACTGCATGAACAAAAACCAGAGCGCCGCAGTAATTGTATGGTGGTCTACAGAAGTGCAAACGCCCGTCCAAGTACCTCCAAAACATGATAGTCTACCGGCTTATTTGGTGGCGCCACTGTATTCAATCTCAGGCTTTCAATCGAGACACATCAAGAGATAGTGTCCAAGTGACAGAACCTGATAGACTTAGTACGATCTGTTGGAACCTGAGTATGAGGTTGGTCAGGTTTCTTTAGTGCTTGCGCCCAGTTGAAATATATGGTACAATGGCAAAAACTTCGGCATCAACAAATAATACACCACTCGTCTGAGTTTCAGAAACTCCATTTGGTATCATTGTAAACATGTTGCATATAAATCTTATTTGATTTCTTTTGCCATAGTTTCGTTATTTGAATATATTTTCACAGAAATGCAATGTACTTGATCTGAGCAATAATACATACATGTACATGACTCGCGCGATGTGTGTGTATTTGTAGAAAGAATATTTAATTGATTACGGTAATTATGACCAAAGGAATAAAATAAGAATTATCCTCAACCTATATGTAATGATATCTGATGACGCTGATGTGCGTCAAATGCGTGTTGTATTGTTTTTGAATGCATAAATGTTTTCAACTGGTGCTTGGATAACACCATAAATGTCAACAAGAAGTGAATACTATAGAATGGTGACCGACTTTATTCTCTGGTTCGGTAAGAACCTAATGCCTTCGACCTGCAGACGTCACTGGATGCCATGTCTTGATGTTGCTCCATTGACAGACTCGGGGTGAATACAGTGGCGCCACCAAATATCCTGGTAGTCTATCATGTTTTGGAGGTGTTTTGAAAGTGCCTTATGGTCGTTTGCATTTCTCTTGACCACCACCGTGGCGTGGTCTTTTTTCATAGCTGGAATCTCCAGTTTTTGTTCATGCAGTTCAGCTTTAATCCTTTGGGTCCGAAAATGCCAAGTTTGATTTGGTTTTATTGCCGACTTCATAACTTTGAATTCTCCTTACCATGCGCGTTCTGATGACGTCATCACACACTGCCATGTTGAGCTGCCGCGTAAATGCGGGTGATCCTCTTATGGCAAGCGGATTGTCCAGTTATTCAAAAAACCTATATTTTTGCAATAAAACTCAGTTTTATGCTCATAAAACTTAGTTTTTGTGGAGAAAATATAGGTTTTTTGAAAAAACTAAGTTTTTTGCCCAAAAAAACCTGGTTTTTTGCAATAAAACTTATATTTTTACAAAGAACCTGGTTTTTTGCAATAAAACTAAGTTTTATGCTCATAAATGTAGGTTTTTCAATCATCAGCATAAAACTTAGTTTTTTGTCAAAAATTTTTAGTTTTTCGGCAATAACTGGACAAATAGCCAAAAACCTATGTTTATGCTTAAAAAACCTGGTTTTATACAAAAACTTAGTTTTTCTTCAATAAAACCAGTATTTTTTGAGAAAATATAGGTTTTTTGAATAACTGGACAAACGGCGCACAAAAACCTAGTTTTTATCACGAAACTTATATTTTCTACCTCGTCCCATGTATACGATTTCGCTGTAATATTGGGACGAGGATAGTGTTTTGATGCATGTGCCTTTTGGGGGAAAAGTGGCATTTTCTGGGTGAAATCAGGCGCTTGATGGGTAGGCCCATGTACTCGGATCACCCGCTAGAAGTACACTGTCTGTACCTTTAGATCTAGGCCTATGTAAAATGATCTTATTTGACTGAGTGTTGCTCTGTTATTCAGAAAATGTGCTCATTTGCCTGTTTTTGAGCACAATTTGGTGGTCTGGTGACCAAAACTAACATCTGCAGTTATTATGAGAAAGCTGATTTAGAGGGCATTTTTGACATATGTCACATAACTGTGGAGTGAGACCTCGGTCACTCCGCATTTTTGTAATGCCCCGTGTATTACTACATGTACTACGAATCATTTGAACTACTTTGCGTCCTTGGCAACAGAACAACCAAGCACATCAGGAGCACGAGAAGGAAGCGATCAGCATCAGAAAGTGTTGCAAAACGTGAGCAAATCGCCATTAAATCTATTTCGTTGACTTTCCTCGGCACCCGTTTTGTTGGTCATGCCGGCGTCATGGTCGATGGATTACGTTGTTTACACCGTCTCCATGGTTTTGCCGCACAACACGGTGAGCAACTACACCCAGAAAACGTAGTTCTCAAACTTATTTTTTGGCCTCTTGTGTTTTAATGCAGCATATATTCCCAATATGTAACTCCCACAGTAATTCACCCTTAATTATCGGACCTCATCATTACATTAAATATATCTAATTGTACGTGTTTACATGAGGATGGTTCATCCAAGATGTCAGCCAAATGTTCCAGAGATTTCATTCATCAAATCCAAGTCTCGAATGAAATCTCGCGGGGCCAGATTGTGGGGACGGGTATTTTACCAACCTCGCACGGACGAAATCATCTTGGTCAGAGGGATCGAGGTTTAAAAAGGTATGTTTCTGAAAAACCTACTTTTTATGGCAGAAAAATTAGGTTTATTGAATAAACTTGGTTTTTTGACCAACAAACTTAGTTTTATGGAATAACTGGACATTTCAGTGCAGAAACTTACATTTTTGTCGATAAAATGGGGGTTGTATGGCAAAAAAACAGGTTTTTGTCATAAAATATAGCTTTTTGACAATAAACTAAGTTTTTGATAAAAACCTATATTTTATGAAGGAAAAAACTAAGTTTTCTTCTATAAAAGCTGCTTTTTGACAAAATCTAGGTTTTTAAGGCAAAAAACTTAGTTTTTTTTTCAAAAAAAAACTATATTTTCTCCACAAAAACTAAGTTTTATGAGCACAAAACTAAGTTTTATTGCAAAAATATAGGTTTTTTGAATAACTGGACAATCCGCATGCCATATCCTCTGACTTTATGACGAGTTTACGATCTGTTTGCGATAGTTTACGACGGCACTCGCGAACGAATTGCAAACCCGTCGTGAGAGTCGGAAGAAAAATGACATGACGTTGAAGCTGATCCAGCCTGAATCCCCTCGCCCTCGCTGCGAGATCTCGCGATATTTGGAGAGGCTCTCTGTCCACACAGCAGACGAGAAGCCCACCTTGTCAGGTGCGCAATGACTAGGAACGAGGCTGAAGCGGATCCACCGAAAAATACATTAAAAAATACGGAATCGCTCCTGCTTCAACGATATAAGAAGATTATGTCAGACGGTGCAGAATTACGTGATGTCACACTCGACGTGGATTGGCCAAATCCCCTGCAACCGAGCACACTTTACGACGACTTATGACCAACTCAATCATGTTTGATCTCACCGAAAACTCGTCGCAAACTTGTCGTGAACAGAAATCAGTGTCCCGAACGAGTCGCAAATGAATCGTGAACCAATGTTGATCAAATTGTCGTAAACAGTAATCAGTCGCGAACGAGTCGCAAATGAATAGTGAACCAATGTTGATCCACCGGTCATCGTTATTTTGGTGTCAACCCGTCGTAAACTAGTCGCATACTAATCATCCTCGTAATAAATTCAGTGGATCACCCGCATAAAGTGGAGTATCCAAAAATCCAAGTTTCAAACGAAAATATATACCACGCGTCATGTTACGCGCCAAGGGCAATTGGCCCCATGTTGCCCACCAACAGGAGGGTGTTCAATATCGATTAATTCATCATTCGATGTTGGCCTACTGCTAGGCTTTGCTACTTCACGACTTTATATTACCCAGCACAGTAAGTAGATTCATGCATGTACGCATGCACATGATCTTGCTTCATGCATGTAATCTACAAACATCACGACGGCGCGTTTACACGACTCATTTTGGCCAGGACGCACTCAGGTATCTATACTATAATGGGCGTTGTGGCCGCGAAAAAGGAGGTGGATTTTGTTTCAAGCTGTGGTCTCGGAAGTGCGTTGAATGTTGGAAACCAATGACTTAGTAGGTGTGGATCATATTGTAGATTCCCCTCGACGGATTCTTTTTTGAAATTTTACCCCCTTTTTGGTAAAAAATGCCTTTTTGTGCCACAATTTGAACACAGGAGAGTTTCACACAGCTACTTGATTAGACTAGTACCTGGTCCTACCGATGGTGTCGCTTTTGGATTTGCTGAATGGTAGGACCAGTCGTGGCCGCCATATTGCCCGGAATCCAGG
>NMRB01001952.1:94684-107000 GCA_002633025.1 Notospermus geniculatus | reverse complement strand
TGAAACATCTCAGCTCGCGGATACCTCACAGCTTCGTGTTTCTCCATGCATGTCCCCCGCCGGTCACTCATCTGACACACAAGGCTGCCAGGTTTTGGAATCGTTACGAAGGTCGTACAATTCATAACTATGAGGCAGACAGCAGCACAAGAAATACGCGACTTTCCTTCTCCTTCATCCAAAGACGGTGACCGTAAACTCCAACCTGTCACCACGATTTGGTAAATAGTGAATTTCATCTCGAGAGGCGAAGATTTCCGCTTGTGTATGTTGGCCTACACCGTGACAGACTTGGGCGACCATCAGTGACGTCACAGCGACAATCTCGTGACGTGAAGAAGGAAATTGAAATCTAGCGTGTAACGAGTAATCGGCTGTGCCGACCAGAAAAGGGAAAGGATAACATGATTAAGGAGTTGGCCTAGTCTTAACTTTGACATGGATTAATGGCCGCTAGTGACCACATGATATGAACCCCTGGTGAAAATGCAGGAAAAGTGTCGTTTTCGGGAACCGATTGACCGCAGACGAAGTAATGACGTAATCAGTCAATACTTTGTTTATTATCATAGGAATATTGATCGCCAAATTGAGCGACGTTTTGTGTTGTCATGTCCTACACAAAAACTATGGGCCGTATTCATAAAGGGTGTTTAGCCTAATCAGCGTACAAATTCTGCATTACACAGGTTAAAGGCCTAGAAAACTATTGTCCGATGTCTGTATGGTGCTTCACCAGAGGCATTTACCCGCAGGATAATCACACGCATACAACTTTCCTGCGTTTAAAGGCTGATTCATACTCCGTCCGGATTTTGCGCCGACTTTGATCAATTTCACTGTGTGTGCACATTCACGTCGTGGAAACCTGCGATCAGTTTCATGCGCTTGACGGCCCGCAAGCGAGTATGAATCAGCCTTAAGCCCAAGAGGACAAAGGAAAAGTTAAACGATCAGGCAGCTTGTCTAGAATTTGCCCAACACTTTCTTTTGTCCTCCCACACTGAGCCGCAGGAAAGTTAGACGCGTGTGATCATCTTGTGGGTAAATGCCAGTGATCAGGCAGCATACAGAAAGCAGAACAATAGTTTTCTAGGCCTTTAACCTGTGTAATGCAGAATTTGTACGCTGATTAGGCTAAACACCCTTTATGAATATGGCTCTATATGTCTTATGAAATATTTGCTGTCACATTAGCACAGTGGTCCTTTAGCGTCTTTTGGCCTGGTACCACGTACCCCCCCCCCCAAAATCGAACAAGCATTGTTATGAAGAAAAAAGTTAGTTCCGGCTAGGACAGAATTGATGAGACGACGACAACAACGAACGACTGGGGTTGTCCCCCACGACGAAGCTCGAGTTCCGTAATATCGTATTGATTCTAAATTATGGGCCCTGAAGAACAAGCATACTTCCACAACCCACTGCCCTCAACGACTTATAACAATGGATGGAGAATCTTTTTTAGAAGAAAGAAGACACCAAGAATATCCCGAACTGGTCTAGTGGTTTTGGGCTCTGGGTAGTGGAAATATGCGTGTGCAGTATGTTGGACCACCCTGTACAGTGAAACTAGCGCCATAGTTCGCTTCTTATTCCCCTTTACCTTCAAATAACCTATGTAGGCGTACATGTATGTAATGCATGAAAAATAAAGACGCTTCAACAAACATAATAGACGCTTCACTCCAATACTGTACGTGTCATGTCATTGTCATTTTTGATCTGTGCATTGTGCATAGCATGGCTGCTTTTAAGGGCCATGTTGCAAAAAAAAACTATAGCTTTATTGAGCATCAAGAAATATAGATATAAAAAAAACATCAATGAAGAATAAAAAAAACAGTGTTGGCATCTTAAAAGAACGTCGCAGAGCATTNCCCCCCCCCCCAAAATCGAACAAGCATTGTTATGAAGAAAAAAGTTAGTTCCGGCTAGGACAGAATTGATGAGACGACGACAACAACGAACGACTGGGGTTGTCCCCCACGACGAAGCTCGAGTTCCGTAATATCGTATTGATTCTAAATTATGGGCCCTGAAGAACAAGCATACTTCCACAACCCACTGCCCTCAACGACTTATAACAATGGATGGAGAATCTTTTTTAGAAGAAAGAAGACACCAAGAATATCCCGAACTGGTCTAGTGGTTTTGGGCTCTGGGTAGTGGAAATATGCGTGTGCAGTATGTTGGACCACCCTGTACAGTGAAACTAGCGCCATAGTTCGCTTCTTATTCCCCTTTACCTTCAAATAACCTATGTAGGCGTACATGTATGTAATGCATGAAAAATAAAGACGCTTCAACAAACATAATAGACGCTTCACTCCAATACTGTACGTGTCATGTCATTGTCATTTTTGATCTGTGCATTGTGCATAGCATGGCTGCTTTTAAGGGCCATGTTGCAAAAAAAAACTATAGCTTTATTGAGCATCAAGAAATATAGATATAAAAAAAACATCAATGAAGAATAAAAAAAACAGTGTTGGCATCTTAAAAGAACGTCGCAGAGCATTAAAATCACCTCTTGGCATGACCACCATGCTATCACCTCTTGGCATGACCACCATGCTATCACCTCTTGGCATGACCACCATGCTATCACCTTGGCATGACCACCATGCTACCACCTCTTGGCATGACCACCATGCTATCATCTCTTAGCATGACCACCATGCTTTCACCTCTTGGCATGGCCACCATGCTATCACCTCTTGGCATGACCACCATGCTTTCACCTCTTGGCATGACCACCATGCTTTCACCTCTTGGCATGACCACAATGCTATCATCTCTCAGCATGACCACCACATGCTTTCACCTCTTGGCATGACCACCATGCTATCACCTCTTGGCGTGGCCACCATGCTTTCACCTCTTGGCGTGACCACCATGTTGTCACCTCTTGGCATGACCACTATGCTTTCACCTCTTGGCATGACCACCATGCCATAGTTCTCGCACCGCACGATGAGCAGGAATTCACAGGAAGTAGGAAGGGAAGACATATTACCTTCTACTGTACTGAAAAGAGTCCGGAGAGAGACCCACCGCTACGCCCGAGGTCCTCATTCGAAATGACCACGATGGAAGTTCGCGATTACGCAAGATCACTCGTGACCTTTTCAAATCGCAGGTGGCAGGTTGCAAAGCAAGTCGCGAAGAAGAATCAGGTTGAAAAGCAGCAGTGGATTCCTAGCTCAAGACAGATGCTGACAACAAGAAAATGGTGCCCGCCATGAAGGAGGACAGACCGAAATTTCGCTCCGAGAAAACGTTGTTGATCAACACCGTGGACGGAGAATCAGCAGCAACCTCGCAGATTTTTTCCCCGTGGCAGCTGCACTCGCCGGTTCACCTTTTACTCCTCGCCGATTCAAAATGGCGGATTTGGAGAACAGGTAAAAAGATCATTATTAAACCATTCTAATCGAGACGAGACATCGACGAGTCTATTTCTACGATAACAAGGATTCGATTGTTCGATTGATATGGATGTTGGGTCATATGAATAAAGACTAGTAAATGCTTTTACTTGGATTTTGCAGTGCAAATGCACTAAGCTATGCTGTACAAATCTGAAATAAAAGCATTTGCTAGCTTTTATTCATATCACCCATTGTCTTGATATGTGGTCTAGCAGTGAAGTTTGGACCCAAAAAGTTGAGAAAACGGCACGCGATATGTACAGAAAGAAGCCAGCGTTTGTTGGAGTAAATGTACATACCGTGTGCCGCTTCAGCAACTTTTTGGGTTCAAACGTCACTGCTAGATCACAAATCAAGACAAAATATACATCATTCGAATCCTTGGTGTCGTAGAAATAGACTCGTCGATGTCTCATCGCGATTAGAATACTTTAATCATCATCTTTTTACCTGTTTTATGGGCATCTTCTCCAAATCCGCCATTTTGAATCGGTGAGCAGTAAAAGGTGAACCGGCGAGTGCAGCTGCCACGGGGAAAAATCAGCGAGGTTGCTGCTGATTCTCCACGGAGATCAAGGCCGCTTTGAGCCGAGGTCAATTATGTTTTTTCGAGAGGTGACATTTTCGTCTGTGAAGGGCACTATTTTCTACCGTACTACTTGGGAGCGCTCTCTTGCGCTCTACCCTGAGGTCACCGCATCCATTCACATCAACATGGGCGCCGCGGACAGATAGCCCGGCATTTATAACTGTTGAACATGCTATTCCCTCTATTCCACTAAGCATTTTGATGTATCGTGGGAAACATGCCAATACTAGTGAGCTTCTGCAAGCGCCCGGTTAGGCTCTACGACGACGTTTATCTATTGTGTGAGTGCACCCAAACAATAGATAAACGTAGTCGTATGGCCTAACCGGGCGCTTGCAGAAGCTCTCTACTGTTCCAATCGACTCCCATGCACAGTAGGATTTAATCGGAGCTGGAGTGCAAAATATTCGACTTCAAACATTCGAAGTGGTCAGACGAAAAAAGGCCGTCATTTTGTTTTCCGTGAGCGGTGGACATCGCATTGAAAAATGTCTGACCGCTCACGTGATGCGTCTCGGCCTTTACAGCTCTCTGTTTAGTCAAAATGTAAAAGTCACCTAAGGTGGGTTCGATGTGAACCGAAATCGATCGTGTGGAATTTGTCAATAAAGTGTTGTCATCATAAGATGCTGACTCTCATTATTGCATACCTTTGGATGTGTAAATAGGGCTAGGGCTATTGACCTGAATCTCGGTACACATATACCTCAAGGTCATATGACCTATGACACCAAGTTTCAGTCCCATTCGATTCTTGGCTTGGTCACCAGATGGTCAAAACCCCAAACACAAAAAGTGCAGTAACTCCCGAAGTAACGACTGGATCATCTCCAAATTTTTACCATAGGTGTATCGAATGAGGATATCTGACACCTGCAATGGGTTTGTGATTTGACGTACTTTTCAATGTCACATCGGTCAAATTTCAAAATTTGCCATTTGGTGGCATGTTTCGTAACTGCTAGGGCTATTGACCTGAAACTTGGTACATGCAGCCCTATGTCCGCTGACCTATGACACCAAGTTTTGGTCCGATTTGATTCTTAGCTTGGCCACCAGGTGGCAAAAATGAAAGCTCAAATTCCAATAAGTCCAAAACTACTCGTCTCCAAATTTTCATCATCGGTGCATGTAATGAGGATACATGACATGTAACGTGTTTTTGATTTGACCTACTTTTCAAGGCCACAGAAGTCAAAGTTTAAAATGTATGGGACACAAATGAGGGAACATGGACAAATGAAAGGATAATCATTGAAGGTCTGAAACTGAAACACAACTGGGCAGCAGAGTTCTTCTGTATAAAGAATTCAATTCCTCGTCAGTGGAAAGAAATCTTAAAACAAGAAACAGCACAATCTGTAACAACAGGAAGACGAATGTTAACAATCACAAGTGATGGTACAGTACTGATAAAAACACGCTTTATAGAGAAAACAGACAATAACATAATACTCAATCTACTTCAAAGGGAAAACCAAAGACCCAAATGCATAAATTATTGGAATAGGAAATTTGGAAAAGATCTAGAGTGGACAAGTATATGGCAAAATCTCAACACAAACCAATGTGGAAATAAAATAAAAATATTCCAGTGGAANTAGACTAGTACCTGGTCCTACCGATGGTGTCGCTTTTGAATGGTAGGACCAGTCGTGGCCGCCATTTGTGGAGGAATTCTGACAGTGACGTCACTTGAAAATTTTATATAAATTATGTAAATTTATTCAATTCTCAATACGGCTGACGTACCAGAATGCAGATAGAAGGTGACCGACCTTTGACCGAGGAAATTCACCAATCACGCCGGGGGTTTTCCATGTTAAAAATAGAAAATCTATCAACATAATAGTTCACATACTTACCACCTGCGCCAGCACCGACCAATCAGAGGCACAAAGAAGGTAGGCACGCCCGGTCCTAACATATGCAAAAGCCCGATGTAAAATAGTTAGGATCGGGTACCAGTCTATTATTTGTTCTGCTACATTCACCCAGGTGAGCGCATGATCCATTTCCATTCTTTTAGTGAAACCGTTACCATCCATTCGGGTCCGTTTTCCCTTCATTTCAAATTGAAAGGAAACATGGATACTGGTTTATTTTATAGGTGAAAATACATTTACTACAATATACCTCTTATGTTTTAGACGTATCATGTGGACGTTCCTGTTTTGGTCAAAAGTGGCCCGGTCCGATCCCGTGAGTCTACTATCATCGTCACTCACTCCATGCATTTCCAGCCGTAGCGGGCTGATGACGTCATAATTTTCATTCAAACTCGATGTACAAATCCCATGCATTTCAAAACCCATATACCCAAAGTATTTAGCATATTGACCTTTCCTAGTGTACAGAAAACTTACACCGAACACCCCCAACGCTTCGTTAGTCATAGAGTGTGCGAAGGTTTTTGGCATAGGAACCTCTTGTTGCCGAATTGTAGGACGCGTGTCTAAGTTCCGAACAATGAGGAGAACCTGCAAGCGATATTTGACCTCGTTTATAAAGATGAGAACGGGATATTTCGCCACATGGAACAAACACAACAAGGGTCGATCGGGGTTATCCCGCAGAATTTTGATCGGCAGTTGAAACTGAAGAGTTGAATTGTGGAAGAAAGCATACGCCATTTTACCATTCTCATTTTCCGGTGTAGGTCGTAAAATGACAAGGACATTGCTGATCGCGCTGACACGAAACAATAAAAAACAAATCTGAACATATCAGCTGTGTGAAAAAGGCGCTCGACAGCTCCAGTAAGATGAACTTCATTGCATTTTTCTTTCTGCGGAGGAGGGAGATTTACAGTCAATTTCCCACGTGATAACTGGTACACCCGTATTTCCTTAATAATGACAGATTTTCTGCGTATCTTGACACGAATAGTCAGGAGATAGTCAAGAAGGCTCCAGATATAGAACGTGTAACCTTTAGATGAACGAAGAAAGTAGGTGAAATTATATGACACCCGATAAATGTTATATTGACGGGGAGTGTACACCAGGACCCTCCACCAAGGCACTGGCTGCTCGTCGTAACGAACCGTTACAAATGGCTGGATCAGGTGAAATGAAACCGAAAGATCTTTTTCCGTTGATCTGATTGGTGGAATAAACGACATTCGATGACGTAATCGGTAGTTGTAAACTTTGTTTGCCTGATGATGAAAAAGGAGAGCAAAAACGTCGGAGTGTAAATATTCATTCGGGAGCCCACCACGCGTTACCGCTGAATGCAGTATAGGTCTTACCTTAAAGAGAATTGGTCATGCCAGCCAAAGTGTCTCAATACATGATCAATCGCCGCCATTTTGGATACATATACATGTAGTGTTAATTACATGTGTGGAATAATAATCTCTGAAAAATGCATTATTTCACGACTGCCATAGCTTCACTCTCTTGGATACCATTTATCACGCGGTCAGCTGCTGATTTAGGCCTGCCTACGAAGGCTTACTGGAATTTGCGCAAAATCAAAATGCGCAATGGGAAAATGCGCAACAGAATTGACCTCGATCCAGGCTTTCTTGTGCGTCCGATAGCATTATGTGGTAGCCTGGCCTCGAGTTTTGGGATTCCCACTAAGGGCGCATGCATTATGTTGAGACGCGCTCTGATGTGTGGATCGATATCAACTCGTGACAGCCCAGTGAACAGCGCGAAGCGGCTCATTAAGCGAGTATAGGCCTAATTGTTAGGCCTACGTCAGTACAAAAAAATTTGTGTGTGTGAATGAATGACCAATGATAGGGAGTTTTCGCAAAGCACCCGAAACGTTTGGTGTTCGCGTTGGTGTTTCGGGGGCTTTGCGAAAACTCCCTACTATGAAAAATCCCGTACCAAAACAAAAGCAGATAGGAAGAACTGTGGTCCCAAGAAGGAGGTTTGGGGCTTCCCGAGAGTGCGTGAGTTCACTCACTGATATTTACATAATATTCCATAAGTTTGTACCATAACTAATACGCGCTGTACACGATCAAATTTTTCACCCAATTTTTGGTAAATTCTGATTCCGGGCCTGTTGGGGCTTCAGTGTATAAACCCGCATGTAGGCCTTTATTGAGCATATTCAGAAAATTGGGCGAAAATTTTGATCGTGTACAGCGGGCATTACCAAAAGTAATGGACTGACGCGTAACCGCATGCATAAGCGTTCAAGAATGATGATCACGTCTCGGGTCCATGGGACGCAAGTCTATTCTTATACGGTAATGGTGTGTTTTTGAATAATGATATCTCCCCTTTGCGCATTTTCCCATTGCGCATTTTGATTTTGCGCAAATTCCAGTAAGCCGTCTACGAATTCACTAAATCATATAAATTTGTAAGTTGATTCGGAGGTTGTTTGGGCTACTCGCAGGGTACTGATGGACGCCTCGTTTAACACAGGCCATTGAACCATCTTTTTTTGAAGATGGGGATTTGGCCTAGTGGTTAAGGCGTGCTGCCCCTTAGTGCTGGCGATTGATGCTTTATGCGAGGGTCGGTGGGTTCGAATCTGGTAGAAGGACGCGATGACTTTCACCTTAGAAACCCGTTTCTATTTCATATTCAAGATTTGTAATTTGAAATGGGGCCATGAAAACTTGTGGCCCGGTCCGATCCCGCGAGTCTACTATCATCGTCACTCACTTCATGCATTTCCAGCCGTATCGGACTGATGACGTCATAATTTTCATTAAAACTCGATGTACAAATTCCATGCATTTCAAAACCCACATACCCCAAGTACTTAGCATATTGACCTTTCCTAGTGTACAGAAAACGTACACCGAACACCCCCAACGCTTCGTTAGTGATAGAGTGTGCGGAGGTCTTTGGCACAGGAACCTCTTGTTGCCGTATTGTAGGTCGCGTGTGTAAGTTTTGAACAACAAGAAGAACCTGCAAGCGATATTTGACCTCGTTAAAAAAGATGAGAACGGGATATTTCGCCTCATGGAACAAACACAACAAGGGTCGACCAGGGTTATCCCGCAGAATTTTGATCGGCAGTTGAAACTGAAGGGTTGAATTGTGGGAGAAAGCATACGCCATTTTCCCATTCTCAAGTTTCCGGTGTAGGTCGTAAAAGGACAAGGACATTGCTGATCGCGCTGACACGAAACAATAAAAAACAAATCTTAACATATCAGGTGTGTGAAAAGGGAAACTGACAGCTCCAGTAAGATGAACTTCATTGCATTTTTCTTTCTGCTCGGAGGAGGGAGATTTACAGTCAATTTCCCACGTGATAACTGGTACAGCCGTATTTCCTTAATAATGGCAGATTTTCTGCGGGTCTGCCTGACAAGAATAGTCAGGTGATAGTCAAGAAGGCTCCAGATATAGAACCCGTTACCTTTAGATGAACGAAGAAAGTAGGTGAAGTTATATGACACCCGATAAACGTTATTTTGACGGGGAGTGTACACCAGGACCCTCCTCCAAGGCACTGGCTGTTCTGTGTAACGTACCGTTACAAATGGCTGGATAAGGTGAAATGAAACAGAAAGATCTTTTTCAGTTGATCTGATTGGTGGAATAAACGACATTCGATGACGTAATCTGTAGTTGTAAACTTTGGTTGCCTGATGATGAAAAAGGAGAGCAAAAACGTCGGAGTGTAAATATTCATTCGGGAGCCCACCACGCGTTACCGCTGAAATGTAGTGTAGGTCTTACCTTAAAGAGAATTGGTCACGCCAGCCAAAGTGTCTGAATACATGATCAATCGCCGCCATTTTGGATACATATACATGTAGTGTTAATTACATGTGTGGAATAATAATCTCTAAAAAATGCATTATTTCACGACTGCCATAGCTTCACTCTCTTGGATACCATTTAGCACGCGGTCAGCTGCTGATTTAGGCCTGTCTACGAATTCACTAAATCACATAAATTTGTAAGTTGATTCGGAGATCGTTTGGGTTACTCGCAGGGTACTGATGGACGCCTCGTTTAACATAGGCCATTGAACCATCTTGTTTTGAAGATGTTGATTTGGCCTAGTGGTTAAGGCGTGCTGCCCCTTGGTGCTGGCGATTGATGCCTTATGCGAGGTTTCGAATCTGGTAGAAGGACGCGATGACTTTCACCTTAGAAACCCGTTTCTATTTCATATTCATGATTTGTAATTTGAAATGGGGCCATGAAAACTTCCATGTATCCCTTGTACTGATATCAGGTTGACCTTGCGACGGCACAGAACAGGCAGCGATTGTGTTTTTTGAATCAATTTGCGTCTGAGGCACGACCGCGTGGAACAAATCAGTTGCCGTTAACATGCAGTGACGTGACTAGAGTTGCGTCTCATCTGCGACGATCGGCATTAGTCGCCGATCAAAGAGACTAGCAATCGCAAGAGTTGTACGTGTTTAAGTTCTGTGTAATTCCGCGACGGGTGTAATCCATTCGCAGTCGACCCGACTCTATTCCACGATGAGCGCACAAATTTTCACTTTTTGCAACGTGACCATGAATGATTTCTTCACTTGATGAGTCTGTTCCGTCCTGGCTCAGGCAATCATGGGGTCGACCTGACATCAGCATTTAAGTCTCATATCACACGATCGTAAACTTGAACTGAAACGAGGTGCTCTTGCACGCCCGGCGTCCTCCTTGATGAGCGTTTAAAATGCAACAATGCACCATCGGTGGGGTTGAATACGTAATGATTCAGAACCCCATCGTTGACAGTCGGGTAAAAGGTCACAATTTTCTCTGTAAATGTTTTTTTCCAAGGGCCCTTTTTTACGAGACCGTTCTTAGGTTGAAAAATATGTGTAATTCCTGTAGCAATAAGCCTCGGAAGACAAATCACGAACAACATATTGAAAAACGAACTGAAAGTTAAAAAGGCACCACCACCAAGCCAATACCTCCGGGCCAGCCTCGGGGTGTATTTTGTTAGCCGGTAATTATCAATGAGAAGATAGGCAAGGAGGTATCCTCCTTGAAGAGTGTAAACATCCCTGGTGATAACATGTGGTTGGCTGGTCAAAAGGATGAAAATTCCATTTTTAAGGAAAAAATAAACTCGACCAGTTTTGTTTGACAAATTGATGTCATAAATGGTGGCGCCGATGAAACTTCTTAGGCAAGACACGACGACTTTCCTCTCATATCCTAGCCGTACGGAAAAGTCTTCTCCTCGGGAAAGGCATTTATTTGTGTTAGGTACGATGACGTTCCCTTCAAATCTCCCCCTTTTAACGTCATACAGGAGAAAGGTTCGTTTCCGTTGGATAGAAATATAAAACACAGTGTAACCCAAGTAAATATATGGCAGACAACCTGAGATTTTTTTGTAGAAAGACGTCTTGTACTCTATTCCAAAGTAGCCAGTTTTGTGAGACTACACTGTTAAAAATGGCATTAAATCTACAGAGATTTTCTGTGAAAAGATACAGATTTCTTCTGTAAAACCATGAAATAACAGAGTTGTCTGTAAAATTACAGCAGAATTGATTACAAGTAAGGTTTTTCTGTTAATCTACCAACAAACTGTCCAATTACAAGGAAAACCGGTGGTTTTACTGATTACTGTATTAAATACGGAAGGTACAAGTAAAAATACAGATATGCATCTGTAAAAGTACAGATAACTGCAGTGTCACTAATAACAGTAGAATTACAGAAATTTCCTGTAGGAGATGTGCCGATTAAATTTTCGTTTACCGGTAAAATTACAGCAGAATTCTTTATAAAGTAAAGTTTTTCTGTCAATCTACCGACAAACTGTCCCATAACAGGAAAAATCGGTGGTTTTCCAAACGGACTTGTAAAAGTACAGATAACTGCGATATTGAATTGATAGCTACAGTAGATTTACAGAGATTTCCTGTAAGAATTTTCGTTTTCTGTTAGGATCTGTAAATTCACAGGGTTCATGTAAAAGTACCGATTTTTTCAACGTATCCGGGTTTTTTCTAGAGCAGCCATTTTGTCGTAGACTTTGCTGGCATTCCAAATATGAAGTTTTAAATCCGACAAAATCTAAGTATATGAAAAGCATCAACAAAATCATCTAAGCTCTACTTGAACATGAGATATAGAAGAGCATCCAGATGACCGTATTTATTCACGATGGGTGTTCTTTTTGGTATACAGTAAGAAAACTGTCATTAACATTTTGACAAGATTAGGCCTAACGGCGTATCCTCCCTAGGCCTATGTCTTGGCTTGGTACTTTTACACCATGTGCGTATGTAGGCAGGATTCACTATCAACAGGCCCTTGTCTATTTGAGTTAGGCGTAGGGTTGATTAAAACGGTTAGTTGTTAGGGTTAGCACACACTGGGAA
>NMRB01001952.1:56042-89700 GCA_002633025.1 Notospermus geniculatus | reverse complement strand
ACCCCCCCCCCCCCCAAAAAAAATCGAACAAGCATTGTTATGAAGAAAAAAGTTAGTTCCGGCTGGGACAGAATTGATGAGACGACGACAACAACGAACGACTGGGGTTGTCCCCCACGACGAAGCTCGAGTTCCGCAATATCGAATTGATTCTAAATTATGGGCCCTAAAGAACAAGCCTACTTCCACAACCCAGTGCCCTCAACGACTTATAGCAATGGATGGAGAATCTTTTTTAGAAGAAAAAAGACACCAAGATATCCCGTTTTGGTCCACTGGTTTTGGGCTCTGGGTGGTGGAAGTATGCGTGTGCTGTATTTTGGACCATCCTGTAGAGTGAAACTAGCGCAATAGTTCGCTTCTTATTCCCCTTTACCTTCAAATTACGTGTACATGTATGTAAAGCATGAAAAATAAAGACACAACAAACATAGGCCTGCTATACGTTTCATGTCATTGTCATTTTTGATCTGTGCATTGTGCATAGCATAGCTGCTTTTAAGGGCCATGTTGCTTTATTGAGCACCAAGAAATGTAGACATACAACAAAAACATCAATGAAGAAAACAAAACAGTGTTGGCATCTTAAAAGAACGTCGCAGAGCATTTTAATAGGGAGGTTTCGGAAGCGCCCGGTAAAGCCATACGACGAAGTTTATCTATTGTTTGGGTATACCCACACAATAGATAAACGTCGTCGTCTCCAAACCTCCCTATTGCCTAACCGGGCGCTTACAGAAGTTCTTTACTATTCCAATCGACTCCCACAATAGGATTTAATCGGAGCTGGAGTGCCAAATATTCGACTTCAAACATTCGAAGTGGTCAGACGAAAAAAAGGCCGTCATTTTGTTTTCCGTGAGCGGTGGACATCGCATTGAAAAATGTCCACCGCTCACGTGACTCGTCTCGGCCTTTACAGCTCTCTGTTTAGTCAAAATGTAAAAGTCACCTGAGGTGGGTTCGATGTGAACCGAAATCGATCGTATGGAATTTGTAAATAAAGTGTTGTCATCATAAGATGCTGACTCTCATTATTGCATACCTTTGGATGTGTAAATAGGGCTAGGGTTATTGACCTGAATCTCGGTACACATATAGGCCTACCTCTAGGTCATATGACCTATGATACGAACGTTTGGTCCGATTCAATGTTTGGCTTGGTCACCAGATGGAGAAAACCCCAAACACAAAAAGGTGCAGTAACTCCCGAAGTAAAGACTGGATCATCTCCAAATTTTTAACATAGGTGTATCGAATGAGGATACCTGACACCTGTAATAGGTTTGTGATTTGACCTACTTTTCAATGTCACATCGGTCAAAGTTCAAAATTTTGCCATTTGGTGGCATGTTCCGTAACTGCTAGGGCTATTGACCTGAAACTTGGTACATATCCAGCCCTATGTCCGCTGAACTATATGACACCAAGTTTTGGTCCGATTTGATTCTTAGCTTGGCCACCAGGTGGCAAAAATTAAAACTCAAATTCCAATAAGTCCAAAACTACTCGTCTCCAAATTTTCATTATCGGTGCATGTAATGAGGATACATGCCATGTAACGTGTTTTTCATTTGACCTACTTTTCAAGGCCACAGAAGTCAAAGTTTAAAATTTTGTCATTTGGTGGCACGTTTCGTGGCTATTTGACCAAATATGTCCAGAATTGGTGTGATGAGGTGTCTGCGTACCTCTGTACCTGGAACTCAAGGCTTGCCCAGGAACATTTCGATTTAACATTTGTCATTTGTTCTTCTGGTACATTCACCCAGGTGAGCACATGGTCCATTGACCATTTTCACCGAGAAAAAGCCATACGACCTGCTAGGCCTACTGTTCTTCCCATATTTAAACGTTGTTGGATTTCCATTCTTTTAGTAGAACCGTTACCATCCATTCGGGTCCGTTTCCCCTACATTTCAAATTGAAAGGAAACATGGATACTGGTTTATTTTATAGGTGAAAATACATTTACGACAATATACCTCTTATGTTTTAGACGTATCATGTGGACGTTCCTGTTTTGGTCAAAAGTGTCCCGGTCCGATCCCGTGAATCTACTCTCATCGTCACTCACTCCATGCATTTCCAGCCGTAGCGGACTGATGACGTCATAATTTTCATTCAAACTCGATGTACAAATTCCATGCATTTCAAAACCCACCCCCAAGTATTTAGCATATTGACCTTTCCTAGTGTACAGAAAACGTACACCGAACACCCCCAACGCTTCGTTAGTGAAAAAGTGTTGGGAGGTTTTTGGCATAGGAACCTCTTGTTGCCGTATTGTAGGACGCGTGTCTAACTTTTGAACAATGAGCAGAACCTGCAATCGATATTTGACCTCGTTTATAAAGATGAGAACGGGATATTTCGCCACATTGAACAAACACAACAAGGGTCGACCAGGGTTATCCCGCAGAATTTTGATCGGCAGTTGAAACTGAAGGGTTGAATTGTGGGAGAAAGCATACGCCATTTTCCCATTCTCATGTTTCCGGTGTAGGTGGTAAAAGGACAAGGACATTGCTGATCGCGCGGACACGAAACAATAAAAAACAAATCTTAACATATCAGCTGTGTGAAAAAGGCGCTGGACAGTTCCAGTAAGATGAACTTCATTGCATTTTTCTTTCTGCGGAGGAGGGACATTTACAATCAATTTCCCACGTGATAACTGGTACACCCGTATTTCCTTAATAATGACAGATTTTCTGCGTATCTTGACAAGAATAGTCAGGTGATAGTCAAGAAGGCTCCAGACATAGACCGCGTTACCTTTAGATGAACGAAGAAAGTAGGTGAAGTTATATGACACCCGATAAACGTTATTTTGACGGGGAGTGTACACCAGGACCCTCGACCAAGGCACTGGCTGCTCTGTGTAATACACCGTTACAAATGGCTGGATCAGGTGAAATGAAACCGAAAAATCTTTTTCCGTTGATCTGATTGGTGGAATAAACCACATTCGATGACGTAATCGGTAGTTGTAAACTTTGTTTTCCTGATGATGAAAAAGGAGAGCAAAAACGTCGGAGTGTAAATATTCATTCGGGAGCCCACCACGCGTTACCGCTGAAATGTAGTGTAGGTCTTACCTTCTATACTATAATTGACGTACGGGAGGTAGGGGCCTAATGTTTGTGATCGTTCTCCTCCTAAGTTTGGCTTTCAAATGTCCCGTGACCGCTGCCCTGCTGTGTGTAATAATGTGCCATAAGTCGACGTGGGATTCTTTTTCGATGTTTTCCCCCGTTTTCTGTAAAAAACGCCTTTTTGTTCCATAATCGAAAGACAGGAGAGTTCCACATCCGTCCGACAGCGTAGCGCCCAGCGGCAATTGGAGAAACTACGATAAATACCAGTGAGACCAGTGAGACTGTTCACATATTAATATTCATGCGCGATATAGTTCGTAATGTATCGGTACTACAATCGCAGTGTTTTCTTCAGTCTTTGATACAAAAAGTGTCTGTTATTTTGATAATTATCTATATTGACGTTGGGGATGTTAACGATTCACCTCTTTTGCCGAAATTTGAACACAGGAAATTTTCCAGCGCCGCCTGACATATCCAAACAATACATTCATGCATATTAGCGCGCCGTACAGTGCACAGTCGCCATGGCTGAGTGGCAAAGCAGCCGGCCCATAGCGCAGAAGGTCTCTGGTTCGATACGCGGGGCGTGTACATTTTCTTCGCCTTCATTTATTAGTATTTTGTTTTTTTTTCTTTTACCTTTCTCTTTTTTCATCGTGTATTATATGACTTTGCGTTTATTTGGCATGGGAATGCATGTAAATCATGTATAATTAGGCCTATCAAATATCATCATGGCAACATGCGGCATGGACCATGCTGCGTAGCGCCTAGCGGCAATGAGGGTGCAAAAAGGTGTTCACAAGGTGTTGGCCATACTTCGTAACGTAGGCCTACTTAGCCTGCAAAACACGTCAAGTGTAACCCCAATAATTACCCCCCCCCCCAAAACTCCCCCCCCCCCCCCCAAAACACACTCCTCCATACTACCGCCCACGGGTACAATATGCTAGTAAAGAGAATTGGTCATGCCAGCCAAAGTGTCTGAATACATGATCAATCGCCGCCATTTTGGATACATATACATGTACATTTGTACATGTAGTGTTAATTACATGTGTGGAATAATAATCTCTGAAAAATGCATTATTTCACGACTGCCATAGCTTCACTCTCTTGGATACCATTTAGCACGCTGTCAGCTGCTGATTTAGGCCTGTCTACGAATTCACTAAATCACATAAATTTGTAAGTTGATTCGGAGATTGTTTGGGCTACTCCATTACCAGCTATTGCGGGAATAACGCCCCACCAGGGTCGCTAGTGCTCCCTTTGTTAGAAGTCAGTCAAGCATGCGATACCTGCTCCTGTACATCTGTGTATGAAAAAACTTAAAATTACAATTTTGATAAGTTTATGGAAACAGAAGTGTGTAAAAACGAAGGGAACTGATGATAAACATCTATTAGTATTATTTACTCTTTGAAACTATTCGAAATTTGCATTTATTCAGCTATAAAATCGAAATTTATTGATAATTTTGGGAAAAAACGCCAATTTTCAGACCCCCCATGTCAGTCGTAAATTTTTGTAAAATCTGGTAATTAATAGTACCAATGTGAAGGGACATGTATTCCCTTCACTCGTAGAGGTAGGCAGGTGATTCAAAACCACTACAACACACCTAAAATGCTTTACAAAGTTCACTTGTTTCACGAAAATCACGGGGATTTCTTTGTCCATGCATTGACAATGTATGGGGAAACTTCAATCTATTGGCGTAAATAGGAAAATTTTATCTAATCGCCTTGAATCGAGCCCAAATTTTCACCGAATCTGCAGAAGATGCATACAAAACCATCAGTAGGTAGGCAACTGACGTATGTGCGCTCCTCCGCCTGATATTGCGATCGACTTATACTCGTAGTGCATTCAGTACAGCCGTGTTAGTATAGCGCCTGGAGTGTGTATTGTGGATGCGTGGAGATTAGGCCCGCAATAGCTGGTAATGCGCAGGGTAGGCCTGCTGATGGACGCCTCGTTTAACATAGGCCATTGAACCATCTTTTTTTGAAGATGGGGATTTGGCCTAGTGGTTAAGGCGTGCTGCCCCTTAGTGCTGGCGATTCATGCCTTATGCGATGGTCCGTGGGTTCGAATCTGGTAGAAGGACACGATGACTTTCACCTTAGAAACACGTTTCTATTTCATATTCATGATTTGTAATTTGAAATGGGGCCATGAAATCTTCCATGTATCCCTTGTACTGATATCAGGTTGACCTTGCGACGGCACAGAACAGGCAGCGATTGTGTTTTTTTGGATCAATTTGTGTCTGAGGCACGACCGCGTGGAACAAATCAGTTGCCGTTATCATGCAGTGACGTGACTACAGTTGCGTCTCATCTGCGACGGTCGGCATCAGTCGCCGATCAAAGAGATTAGCAATCGCAAGAGTTGAACGTGTTCAAGTTCTGTGTACCGGTAATTCCGCGACGGGTGTAATCCATTCGCAGTCGACCCGACTCTGTTCCACGATGAGCGCACAAATTTTCACTTTTTGCAACCTGACCATGATTTCTTCACTTGATGGGTCTGTTCCATCCTGGCTCAGGCAATCATGGGTGCGACCTGACATCAGCATTTAAGTCTCATATCACACGATCGTAAACTTCAACTGAAACGAAATGCTCTTGAACGCCCGGCGTCCTCCTTGATGAGCGTTTAAAATGCAACAATGCACCATCGGTGGGGTTGAATACGTAATGATTCACAACCCCATCGTTGGCAGTCGGGTAAAAGGTCGCAATTTTCTCTGTAAATGTTTTTTTCCAAGGGCCCTTTTTTACGAGACCGTTCTTAGGCTGAAAAATACGTGTTATTCCTGTAGCAATAAGCCTCGGATAACAAATCACGAACAACATATTGAAAAACGAACTGAAAGTTAAAAAGGAACCACCACGAAGCCAATACCTCCGGTCCAGCTTCGGGGTGTATTTTGTTAGCCGGTAATTATCAATGAGAAGATAGGAAAGGACGTATATTCCTTTAAAACTATAAACATCCCTGGTGATAACGTGTGGTTGGCTGGTCGAAAGGATGAAAATTCCATTTTTAAGGAAAAAATGAACTCGACCAGTTTTGTTTGACAAATTGATGTCATAAATGGTGGCACAGATGAAACTTCTTAGGCAAGTCACGACGACTTTCCCCTCATATCCTAGCCGTACGGAAAAGTCTACTCCTCGGGAAAGGCATTTATTTGTGTTAGGTACAATGACGTTCCCTTCAAATCTCCCCCTTTTAACGTCATACAGGAGATAGGTTCGTTTCCGTTGGATAGAAATATAAAACACAATGTAACCCAAGTAAATATATGGCAGACAACCTGGGATTTTTTTGTAGAAAGACGTCTTGTACTCTATTCCAAAGTAGCCAGTTTTGTGAGCATATACAACAACATTCACAATGGGTGTTTCCTTTGGCACTTGAACCTGTACTATCTTCCCCGATGCACGGTCCGGGAACCATGTCTCATGCTTGTCTACCATCAGCGGTGGTCGGAAAGGGATCACCTTCCCAAGTTTAAACTTAATCCTCGCTGGCTCCTTCAAGAATCATTTAGACAAGACAGGCTGACGAGTCACGTGACCATCATAATTCCTTATAGAACACCGCTGGATTCTAAAGGTAACTATACAATGAATTCTTCTCTTGTTGTATAATGCAGCTAAGGCCAGGCGAGTGTGTTTCAAAAAGTGTTCCGTCCGACACCAAAAAATTTAACAATTCTTTTGTCTACTGGTGACAGGTTGTTTCTTGAAACATATTCATGTCAGATCTAGGTATCATCGAACTGTAAATTATGACACTGCAAACTGGTTGATCAAGTAGCCCTTTAAAGTCTGACAATAGAAAGAAGTTTTTGGTGTCGGACGTACGGAACGGTAGATTTTGCTGGTAAGCTCAATGCTACCCTTTAAAACACCCCTAGCGTTGCCCAACCGGAGCACGAACCGCACCTACAGTTGTATGTGTCTTTAAGCCAGGCGCACATGTGCGGCAAATCTCGATGCGGTAGGGGTGTTTTTAAAATCGACTGACCCGGATAAATGAACCTCGCTTAAGCGGGGTTCATTGGCGCACGGATCTGGTCCGTTTTCAGTCTGTTTGCCCCTAGTTTCCTGATACGACAACGAAAAGGTCCATTTGATCTATTTTTTACGGACCTGCACGGACAAAATCCGTGCGCCAACGAAACTCGATAGCCAAAACCAACCCCAAACAGTGCGTTCTGTTCTGGGGCACGTTCTAAAGAATTACCTTCTTCTGAAACATCTCAGCTCGCGGATACCTCACAGCTTCGTGTTTCTCCATGCATGTCCCCCGCCGGTCACTCATCTGACACACAAGACTGCCTTGTTTTGGAATCGTTACGAAGGTCGTACAATTCATAACTAAGAGGCAGACAGCAGCACATGAAATACGCGACTTTTCTTCTCCATCCTCCAAAGACGGTGACCGTAAACTCCAACCTGTCACCACGATTTGGTAAATAGTGAATTTCATCTCGAGAGCCGAAAAAAATCTACATGTGTAAGCGGATGTTGGCCTACACGGTGACAGACCTCGGGTTTGACATTGGGTGACTATTTCGAAGCCCTTCGGCCATATTCGCGAAAATCTGGGCGACCATCAGTGACGTCACAGCGACAATCTTGCGACGTGAAGAAGGAAATTGAAATCTAGCGTGTCACGAGTAATCGGCTGTGAGCGTACGTTCTGTGCCGACCAGAATGGGGAAACGGTAACAGGATTATAAGGAGTAGGCCTAGTCTTAACTTTGGCGTGTTGATAATTTAGTTAATGGCCGTTTGTGACCACATGATATGAACCCCTGCTGAAAATGGAGGTAGAGTGTCGTTTTTGAGAACCGATTGATCGCAGACGACGTAATGACTCAATCAATCAATACTTTGTTTAGTTGTGCGAATTGAAAGTGACGAGGTAGGAATATTGATCTCCCGATCGATCGACTCTTTCTCTTGTCATGTTTCAAACACAAAAAGCATATGACCGTATTCTATAGAAGTCTCATTAACTCTATAGTCCACTTTAAGCTTTTGACAGTTGTATTCCTCCCAGCAAACAATGGGCATCCTAGCTAGGATAGAGGGCAGCACACCAAAACCTGGTCCTACACAATGGACGCCTTTTGAGTGGGAAATTGATCAGGACCGGTGTGTCAGTTTCATTTGAATAGTTTTAACCACTTGTGACACCTATTGAGGCAGTGCGCTAAGGCCCCATAGCTAAAAGGTAAACGTTAGAGTTAAGGAAGCTTCTTGAATACGGCCGAAGACGCCAACCACTGTTAAAAATGCTGACGGCATTTTGCTGGCAACAGAGTAACACAGCACTTTTCTGTACATGTATTTTGACAGCACCCATTTACTGTATTTTAACAGCAAAATGGTATAAATTCTACAACAAATGCTGTCTTTTAAACTGAGAAACTGAAATCTTGCTGTTAAATTCCAGTGAAAAAAAACAGCAGTTTGCAGTTAAATGAATTTTACATCAAATATGCAGTGAAAATTCTGCTGTAAATTTACAGATATTTTGACTTGAACAGTGATCCCGATTCGGTCTAGTGGTTTTGGGCTCTGGGTAGTGGAAGTATGCGTGTGCAGCATTTTGGACCCCCCGTATAGTGAAACTAGCGACAAGAGTTGCATCCCCCTTTTCTCATCGAAGCCCATCCATATGTACACGTCCATTACACGTCCATGTACATGTGCACATGTATGTAATGCATGAAAAATAAAGACACTTCAACAAACATAGACGCTTTACTCCACAGAGAAAAAAATACATACAAAACATTTGTTATTGTCTATTGACAATCATATGGCAATTTCATATGAAATCTACGCAATAAAGCAAGTTTATACAACAGGATGGCACAAAAACGCAGAAGCAGACTTCTACCAAACGCTGTCCCAAACCACCGGTATGAACGGATACGAGAATCGTTCTAGAAGAAAAATAACCAGTGTGCAATCGACGTCATCTTCGTATGTACTTCGGCAATTTCCGACGGGCCTCCGTACATATCTCGACTGTATTATGGGCGCCATCTTGCGCAGCGATACAGCGGTGAATAGGAGCCGTCAGCGAGTTGACCACTAGGTGTCACTAGGGCCCAATTCAATGCATCTAGCGGACCCAGTCATTATCGATCGAGCAGCGATCATAATAGATTTCCTGTACATTTGGTCCGCTAAGACTGTGCTGCCATCTGTTAGCAATATGCGCGGCTGACTGCCCCTATTCTACCGCACTGCGCCGGAAGTGAGAAGCTTGACCGACTAACATCCAAGTTGCATCCGCATGTTGAATAGTTCCTTGAAACGACGACAATTTTGCTTGTAATTCAACATACATCGTGTACATAGCTGATGAATATATTTATTCCATCATTAAACAGGCGTTAAACCGGTGTTTATAGCAGGTTTTTCGGTGTTTTTGGTGATCTACTTTATAACGTTTGCTTGGCGTTTTCCGGCCATCTTGTTTGTCACATGACCAGATGAGATCACATGACCACTGAAAATAAGTAGTCTCTGCAGTATGGCGGCCATGGTACATCAGAGTCAATGACGATAAATTAATAAAAGTCATGACTCTGTGGTTCAGAGTGAACCAGTGTGGTGACTCAAACTGAAAATTATTTTATTCGTACGCGAAGTCGTTGATGCATAACTAATGGTGCTTGTCGTATTCGCAGTTCATCTGGTAAATGGAAGGGGTATATATCAGCTTCTCTTTCAAATAAATATTACATTACATTACATTATGGAAGGGGTGACGGGTGATTACGTAATAAGCTGTCACCCCTTCTATTTGCCTAAACAACTGCAAAAATAGTCAACACGATTAGTTATGCATGAGTAAAATCGCGTACGAATAAAATAATTTTCAGTTTGAGTCACCACACTGATAACACCAAGATACTTTGATTCGGTCCAGTAGTTTTAGCTGCAGGGCCATTTTTGTCAGAGGTCCTTAATCAACGGCGAATTCATTTGATCAAGGGTCTCAACTTTTCTTCAAAACAGGGTCTGGAGCTCGAACCATTGGACCGAATCGGGATATCTTGGTGTCTTCTTTCTTCTAGAAAGATCCTCCATCCAACGCCATGAGTAATTTTGGGCTCTGTAATGGAGCGGTACGTATGCTTGTGCGGTTTTTTGGGCCACCCTCTATCTCCTCGATGACCAGACTAGACTCCGCCGGAGCAAGGCTACATTGTTGAAGACGGCCCGGGGGCGGCGAGAAGCATTCGTAGATATGTATAAGTACTACTGGTTTATTGTGAACAAAACCATCACGACGCTGTGCAATCATACCATATCAGTCGAGTAGCATTCCCGGGATGCTGGATAAACTTCGTCGGCTGCTGCAGCTCGGATGAGGAGGCATCTTCGGATTCACAATATGCATCCGTGTCATTGTAAAACTATGGATACTGTGTATATCGGATATTTTATTTTGTCGTGTTTCAAGTTATCGATGCAAGGTAGGATGCGACTTATTCTTTACAGATCTTTTTCAGCATACGAAAAACGTGAAGACGAAGGCGGAAAAAAATGTTTTTCCCTTAAAGGGACTAGGAAAAAATTTTCAAGCTTCGGTTATTACAAAATGCTAGTCTTTCATTCAATTCACTTTTTCAATTAAGTGTTAATTACTGGCACCCAGACAAATCAGTCATCACTACACCATGGAACATTCACCACGTCACTGGGAACCTAATCAACATAATAGAGTACAAGCTCGCTCCATACAATACATACAGCGACACTGTTGATTTTAGGATCCCAGTGAATGCTCCATGGTTGTAGTTAACGTTTCCGTTTATCGTTTGATTTCTAAACCTCCTCATTAACATCGACTTCGGCCCTGACGGAAAATCAAAAACAAAATACAAATACAAATACCGGTAGATGTTTTGCACTTAAGCCCCAGTCACATATCCACTCCGGGGCCCGTACGGCGACTAAAAACAGACATTTTGGCCAATTTCTACGGTGCCCAGTTTGATCCAGTCTAATGGGGACGCTAGCTCAATAGAGGGCAGCACACCGAAACCCGGTCCTAATACAATGGACTCCTTTTGTGTAGGAAATTGATCAGGGCCGGGATGTCAGTTTCATTTCAATAGTTTTACCCACTAGTGACACCTATTGAAAAAGTCGGCTATCGTCCCCATTTCCGCTTATCCATTGAGGCGATTTCGGCATAATTCATCTTAGATCCGTGTTTCAGTCTCTAAAATCCATGGCAAGCCGCTGGGTTTGGAAAATCGTACGGGGCCCGGTGGATTTGTGACCTAGGCTTTAGCAACCATGATTTCGGCGTTTACTTTAAAGCCAACACCGAAATCAGTTACTCAGAAACAAATGTGCTTCAAGATGGCATAGGTGCGATCACCAACAAATCCCGAATAAAAAATCACTTTTTTTAATGAAAATTCAAACTTTCACCAAAAAATCAGTTCAAAGGACAGCAAGATAATTTTGGTGTAAGAAGGTGCCAAAGCAATTGTTATCAATGGAAATAAAAAGAAAAATTGTGCCTCGCTGCTATATTAGGAAATATTGAATTTAGTAGCTGTCTATTTACTTTTGACTAAGGGTGTACAAAGTGCTTCCTCGTCCCGGGAGGAATAGATTCTTTAATAGATTTCCGCCCATTACCCAACATAATCTGAACAGCCTACGACTGATCCGATACGAACGAGAAGTATCGGCGCCTTGCGGCCCAATACTAGTATATTCGGGTTGTGAGATTTTTTTGCGGCACTGTAGAACCTACCGCACACTGGAGCTATCTGCTGAGCAAAAAGCAGGGGCGGATCTAGGATTTGCCAAGGGCGGGTGTCCAATGCATCCAAAAGGGGCACCTCAGGAGGGGGCGAAGCCCCGATATGCGCGCCGAAGGCGCCCGCCGACGGGGGTATGGGGCCTCCCCCAGAAAATTTGAAAATCTTGACGCTCTCAGATGCATTTTTATGACATGAGTGGCGTCGATGATTTTACTTATACTCAAAATGGACAACAAAGTGGAGGATACGTACGTCAAAAGTAACCAGTGTATTTTCAAAAATGCAGCTTAGACAAGTGATAGGCCAGGAAGACAAGCAGCACAATGTTGTCTATTGCAAGGAGTCGGGACTACCGCAGACGCCCCTTGAGGCTTCTAATGGACACTATGGGGCAATTAAAACATCCAGTTCAGCTAAAAACAACAAATTTTGAAAACATGCACTCTTCAAAAAGGGCACCCTAAGCAAAAGGGCGGGTGTCCGGACACCCAGGACACCCCCCCCCCCCCNNNCCCCCCCCCCCCCCAGATCCGCCCCTGAAAAACCAGTCGAGACCGTTTTCTCAGCAGATAGCTCGCGTGTGCGCGTATTTTTCGGTGAGAGGCGGGGTCAGGACCTGACTCAAATCTTGGCTTAGTTTCAATGCGGAGAGGTGGGGCAGGTTCAAATCTCGATCAGCTGAACCTAGGGATTCAATTTCTGCTCGTAATAGCCATGATTTGAACTTCGTTGGTGCATACGGGCCTGCGTGTCTGTGCTTTGTACACTACCTTGATATTATTCTACGAGAAAATTCTAGCAGAATAATTGTGAAATAAGAATAATAGGCACGTTATGTTTCTCTCTCAATGACCCCGCTGAGACGCTGGTAGCACATTCTACATCATAACGCGGTGATAATCGAGTTGTTAATCGGCATTTTCAATTGACTCAGAAATCATTGTTTTTGGGGAAGCAATGGAAACAATCCTAAAACATGGACGCTTTGGTCTCCAAATGTTATGTGCAACAGTCAGGAATACATTTCGGCCCGTACTCTTAGAAGCCTCCTCATTAACTCTAAGGTCCACTTTAAGCTTATGGGCCGTATTCTGGAAGCTTTCTTACACTGTAAAAAATGGAATAGTCCCCGCGGGTAAATTTTACCAATGCCATCGGCAATTTCGATTTTACCACAGAAAAGGGTAATATTTGCTCAAAAGCGCAGGACAATTTTACCTATCCGTGGGTATTCTCCATCCTCTTGCAACAGGTCCTCTAAAACGCGCTCCCCTACTCGCACGTCCGAAGCCCTGTTGAAATTGGCGCCTTTTTGCTGTGGAACTAGCGACAGAAAATCTGTCGCTGAATACAACCAATCACAGCGAAGCTTCTATCCCGCCATGGTCACTCCCAAATATGGTGGTTTCAAACATTCCTCGATTCGCTGACAAAGTCGCTGGATTTTTTAATATTCCTGAATTAACTTCGCGTAGAAATGGTTGTCATGGATTATCTAGATAAGGGGTAAGTACCGGTACCGACAGGTTGAAAACACGAAGGTATGATCCAGTTCATGTGTTTGGGGCAGCTATCATTCCGACAGCATGCATAAATTATGGAATGAGATGCATTGCTATGAGACTGGTACCCGGTAACTCATAACACCAGATATATGTGCATACGTTACAGCACTAGGCGCGATGTCTGCCCATTACATCAAGTGGCGATCCCCACTGCATTGCATGGTTTATGCGTGAATTACCAGTTGGCGAGTACACATGAGGGAACAGCCCTCTTCCCCACCGAAACGGGGTGGGTTTCCCCAGGGCATTGTAACGCGCTATGCAGAGTGGAAATGCCCTGGGTTCCCAGGATGGGGTATTCTCATGCACCTTCCTTATTATTGGAGGTAATGTTTACCTGGAACCGTGGGTAAATCTGGGGACAAGCTTACTACCAATACTGACGTCCGAATGTCATAGTTTTGACGTCGTCGCCGGCCATTTTGACGGCCAACATTGCCGATTCTTTGCAGTCACGTGACCGTTGTGACGCCAGTGAAGAACCTCAATACAGTAGACAATACAGTAGAGGGGAAAGTGCACCTCACCAACCAGTATGTCTCGGCGTCCAAACTACTGATGAACAAAAACTACACCAGCATCAGTGTTATGCTTGGGAAACGATCACTGGTAACAATTTCACTACACGCTTATTTCGTTATCATTTTTAGGAAACAAATTATTTAGATGATAAAGCCGAAAAATCATTTGGGATTTAGCTATGTTTGATAAATCGTAGTATTTTGCGTTCCATATTATTCATGCAACGAATGCCTGGAGTTTTGTTTATTCCCGATTCAGCAGTGGCAGGCGACGATTCTTTTTCTTCACCATTCACTAAAATATGCCATTTTCAACGAGGGATGAACAAAATTAAATTAAAATGAGTTATTACTTGCCGCTTGACTGGCAATACCGACATTGCCGTTGGGATGGTCTTTGTTACAACTTAGCATGATGTACAGTCATTGACATAAGTTTATCTACTTGACCAATTTTAAAGCGATGTACTCGAGCTCTGCAGTAACTGCACATCGATAGTTCCTCTATTTCCCGCACGGTGGCAGCACTATATTTTATGAATGAAATTCCCAGCGAGCCATCTCATTATAATACTACGGAATTTACTATGACCAATCAGTAGCGAGGAGGGTGACCATGGTGACATGATTGACAGTGTCACTCAGTGAGTGATGCCGACGGAGACGACTCGGAGTCATCCGCAAAACATGCAAAGGATGGTGTTGGCCGGGGTTCAACGACGTTCAGGAGGGTACACTGCCAAGTCCTCATTAGTGCTACAACAACTTTCTGTCTTCACACGCCGCCATCTGACTAAACTTGCAGCAGTGAGGCGAATTCTCTGGTCAGTCTTCCTCACACTTCGGATTTTTCCGCGCCATGTTTGTTGTCAGTCTGTCGATCTCGTTCTCGGAAATACCCCGTGAGATTTTGAAATTATTCCGGCAGTAAACACTAATGTCGCTCAAATTCATTGAAATAATTTTAATAAAAGATTTTTCATGAACGTTTTATTGTATAAAACGTAGACGATACCGTAATTTGATGGTTCAAAGGTGCTAGAAATCACACGAGATCAGTTTCAAGAATCCCGCTAGCTATGAATAAAATTGGGGAGCTATCGCGGGTCGCGATAGTTGAACGAGATTTCATTTTCAACCCTCGCGAGTACATCGCTTTAACACGGTTTGTTCCACATGAAAGTCTGTCTTCTTGGTCATATTTCCGCATCAAAATTTTCGAAATTTGGAAATATCACAATTATGTAATAGCTCATCAGAAAAAAAACCTAAAATCAACATTTTTATTATGTAATTTTTTGTGGCTTTTGTCATAGGGTTGATAGAGTGGAAGTTTCTAAGGATTTTGAACTTTGTTTCATTAAAATATCTTGAGTGGTTGCTGAGATATTTGAGGTTATCAAAATTTCGATAATTTGAGAATTTCCAATTTTTCAAAACATTTTGATATTGGTAGACAGAGCTCACGTAAAACGTAGGAGAATGAAGTTTTGGAACTTTTCGCGTCAACTGGTTAGAAGTTAAGCATGTCTTAAGTTAAGGAGTTAAGCATATCAACATTTTGATATGCTGAAAATATGAATATGTCTGCCCAGTTAACGCAAAAGGTTCCAAACCCATAGTTTCAAACTTGACGCTAGGTGGCGATATCTGCAATGACGTCAATGATATCACCACTAGTATCGACGCTAGGTTTCCATCTTGAAAAGTAGTGCGAGCGCGGAGCGAACAGTAGAAATTCTTCTAATTGTTAAGCGGTCACCCCATCACTCGTTTTCTACGCTTATATAGATCGTTGAAGATAGGTGTATAAAGGTATAGAGTGATACAAACAACGGTGGAGTAGATATAAAGTAATAATAAATTTATTCTGTTTCATTTTCGACAAGATAAATACTGTTTTCTGCAAATAATACCATTTTGAAAAAGAAGTTCGTGTCACGTGATAAACCAGCCCGCCGACGATGACGTCAAGGTTTTCAAGATGGCGATCTAGCGTCGATGGCAGTGTTAACATTTTCGTCCAGTTATCAAAAAATTTCAACGCTGTCGTGGAGTATGCAAAATTTCCTGAAAAACGCGAAAATCTCAAATTATCAAAATTTCGATAATCTCAAATATCTCAGCAACACTCGAGATACATGTATTTTGATGAAACAAAGCCTAAAATCCTTAGAAAGTTCCATTCTATCAAAACTGCAACAAAAGTCACAAAAAACTTCCATGATAAAAATGTTGATTTTTAGGTTTTTTTCTAATGAGCTATTACAATAATAATTATGATATTTCCAAATTTCCAAAATTTTGATGCAAAAATATGACCAAGAAGACAGACTTTCATGTGGAACAAACCGTGTTAAAATTGGTCCAGTAGTATTTGAAATATTCAAGGTATCAGGTGGAGATAAACTTACTGTATGTCAATGACTGTACTTTAAAGGGGCACAGTACATGTATTCCTTTCCTATCCTGCGCTAAACATACCCGCGTTAAGGGAGACATCTATTGACAATGTCGTTAAACTACCGCTTATCAACCTCCCCCATGTAGAGTAACTCTCGTTCCTAGGGTCTCCACGTATGCATTGCATTTTAATCATACATTCTCAAACACTGGGACGAAAGGCAAAGCTACGGTATTGGAGAATGATGCAATCACGCCGGTGGCGCCGGCTGTCGAGAAAAAGTGGAAATACCGTATCTTCAAGATTTTACTTCCAAATACCAATAAATTGACGTTTTATATATATACTTGACGTTTTTATTTCCAGAGGTACTCCCCGATCCTATCGGCTTCTGGCCCTTCAACAAACTTACTGATGTACAGGACGTTGGTCCGTACAGCCTGAACGTTACCGGCCACGGGTTGAAAATGACGGCGGGGCGGACCGGGAGACTGGACACGGCGTACCAGTTCTCTGAAACATGGCACGCGGCACTGCACATCGAACAAGGCTCAAGTCCGTTATCCGAACTGGAAGGTTTCACCATCCTGGTCGCTATAAAGCCACAGATTCCGTACCCAGCTCCCGTCTGGACGTGGAAGACCGTGTCCGGGAAGGTGGGGTTCGTCTTTGGCATTGACGAAGACGGCACCCTGACATTCACTGGAGAAGGTATGTTACCAAGTAGAATGTTGCATGTGTGAGCCTCCACCACCAAACCAGTCGCATGTCGCTCTTAAAGCCTCGCTTATGTCGCTTTACATTCCACGTGGCCTAACATGACCACGTGACCTAATCACCACGTCACTTAAAATCAAAGGAAATGTGTGTCGACATAAGCACTCAAAAGACGGCGATAAACTAGTTCCAGGTAGTTGTGACCGATCGGTATTTTTCTACTCGATGGCGACATAAGTTATCAGTTGCAACTTGTTGACGCTGTTTCTATCACAGCGTAGGGCGACATAAGCGAGGCTTAAAGCCTCGCTTATGTCGCCCTTACGTACAGTCAGAACTAGTTGGCAACTGATAATCGGCGCGTAGTTGGAACTAATCAGTCACAACTACTAGGTGACATAAGCTCTCGGGCGTCAGCGAGTAACTAGTTGCAAACTACAAATATCCAGATCCAGAAAATCGCACGTGTTCAACTTCAGCACGTTTTACTTAAAAACCAAAAGAAATCTTTGTCGACATAAGCACTCAAAAGACGGCGATAAACTAGTTCCAGGTAGTTGCGACCGATCGGTATTTTTCTAGTCGGTGGCGACATAAGTTATCAGTTGCAACTTGTTGACGCTATTTCTATCACAGCGTAGGGCGACATAAGCGAGGCTTTAGGCTCGCTTATGACGCCCTTACGTGCAGTCAGAACTAGTTGGCAATTGATAATCGGCGCGTAGTTGGAACTAATCAGTCACAAATACTAGGCGACATAAGCTCTCGGGCGTCAGCGAGTAACTAGTTGCAAAATACAAACATCCAGATCCTGAAAATCGGACGTATTCAACTTCAGCGACTAGTTGACAACTGTATCCTGCTTATCATAGTCGACATAAGCGCGCCCACGATAGCGAGGAACCGGTATACTGAGAAGACAGCCAATGAAAGTCGCTTTACATTCCACGTGACCTAACGTGACTACGTGACCTAATCACCACGTTATTTAAAATCAAAAGAAATCTGTGTCGACATAAGCATTCAAAAGACGGCGATCCGACGGCGATAAACTACATGTAGAATTTCCAGGTAGTTGCGACTGATCGGTGTTTTTTTCGTCGGTGGCGACATAAGTTATCAGTTGCAACTTGTTGACGCTATTTCTATCACAGCGTAGGGCGACATAAGCGAGGCTTTATGCGGATGTCAGGTCACACTGCGATTGCCTGCGCTACGACGGAACAGTCGCCATCAGGTGTCACAATCATGATCAGGTCACAAAAACGAAAATGTGTACGATCATCGTGGAACAAGCAGCATCAGCGCGCAGGGAATTGTAACCGTGTTCAGGTCACCTGCAGCGAATGGATTATGGCCGTCGGGATGACACAGAAGTTGAATAGGTTCAACTCTTGCGATTCGTGATCTTTTTCATCGGCGACTGATACCGATCGTCGTAACTGAGACGCAACTGCAGTCCTGTCACACTAGATCGGCGACTGATTTGTTCCACGCGGTCGTGCCTCAGACGCAAAGTGATCCGGAAAAGTCAGTTTGCGCCTGTTCTGTGCCATCACAACACTCTAAAAAAATTCTCGTCGTACTGACAAGCTGGAGCTCGTTCTCAGAATATGCTTAAATTGGCAGGGTCTATCTTGTCAATTGACAAATTTTTAACTTGTCATCCTCGGAAAGGAGACATTTTATCATTGAAACAACTACATCTCGTCATTCAGGCTACACAAAAATTAAAAATTATATGCCAAGAGACCGTTATGCGGTAGTTACAAGTACTAACAACAGGTACATAATTATGAAAGAAAAACTCTCGCAAATTTCTGGGCCTACGGCGGGATTCGAACCTACGACCTATGAAATACATGTATATAAACTACCAGACATAACCCCTAAACCTTCGTGGCTACTGAGGCAACGATGGTGACAGCATGTTTAGAGTTCAAGAAATTGAGCGATAAATGTGAGGGAAGCGCATGCGCAATAATGTCCTGCCACCTGCAACTTATCGCCATAACTAGAGACCTTGTCAACTGGACAAACTGAACTCGTCACAGAGATGTGCGACTCGCTATGACAAGTAAATTGTGTCATGAATGACGTAATTCGTCAGGCTGACTAAAGCATCTCATCAATATTCGCAGACAAGTTGCGGTGACAAGAATTTTTTAAGAGTGAAGGTCGACCTTCCATCGCTGTTGTTGTTGTTTGTTGGTCGTTGTCGTTGGTCTTGTCGTGGTCGTCGTTGTCGTTGTTGTTGTTAATTATCATTTGACTGAGTAATTTTCTTTGTCAGGAAGGGACGGGCAAAACCGGACCTTTAATGAGAGCACGAAGGTGCAGACCGACGAGTGGCAGATCATGTTTCTCAGCTACACATCAAAAAATGGCGTCGTAAGCATCAAGCTCAAACGAAGTGACGAGACTTGGATCAACGTTCCCAAAAAGTCCGGGTTCGACCTCCCCATATCGACATGGGGGGATATTCTCATCGGAGCTGCTGTTTACGGCCACCAGTACCTTACAGGTGTTATAGACTGTATGTTACTATTCGATGAAGCTTTACACAAGCACGAAGTCGGGAAGGCAATGGGCCTCTGTGATAAACAAGGTAAGACCAGTTCGGAAGGTAGGCCTATTTTGTAAAAGTGGAGATCTGTAATTTCAATTTCATGGTGTCGCTTTCCATTTCGTGTATGTTATCAAAGAGTTATTCTCCCTTTAAGAGATACACTTTAAAACGGCCCTCTAAAAACTTGGATGTTGTATAAAGATTTAAAGCCCCACTGTACTGAATTCGAAAAACACGAATCATCGCCGCGATTCTCGACGTCAGTGCGCGACGTCACGACGTCAGTGTAGTGGAAAATGCACTACGCTTGTCTGAATACATAGAGCTCTCCATGCAGTTTTTTTCAATGTGTGCTGAAAACTAGGCCTTGATTCTCTGAAGTACGTATCAGGCAAGCATTTTGGGGACCTTCACGAGCTATGAGACCTCTATGTTCACTCTTCTAACATTTTGAAAATACCGTAAAATTCAATACAGTAGGGCTTTAACACTTTTGATCAAAGAAAGTGTTTGATATAAGGGCGAATTCCTTTACAAATACTTTTAATCGGCTTGATGAAGGAGTGTGTAAAAACTGATTAGTAAAAACTATTTATGTGTTTAGAAACTCCTACAGTCCGTGAATGAAAAGTGTAACATCCTTATTGGACTCGGAGTTCTTCACGCGAGAAAAGCTATTTAACTGGAAGATCTAATTATCCAATATAAGGCCATTCAACATAAATTACTTGTTTATCATCATTCAACCTTATGATATTGGGGAGGGAGGGCCTTTGATATTTGATATTTTTTGGTCATGGACTCTGCAATATACTTGATGGGGAGGGGGAGGGGCTTTGATATTTGATATATGTAGACAGTTTTTCAGGCACAATGTCATGATTATGCGCGTTTCTGATAGTTTTTATGATAGGGACGAACATTTCACCGTAGTATGCGTGCCCCACCCCAATCTCGTACCCAGATCTACCTCATCCGAGGATATCTCTGGCAAGCTACGACTTCACCAAAATTTCTGGTCAACCGCTGGCAGCGTGCCAAAATGTTTGTTTCACACAATATTTCGTTCTTCGATGAATGAAAAATAGGGAGGTTTCGCAAATCTGACGAAAAACGAAGTACGAAATACGAAATTGGACTACACTTCCATGACGTAACGTATTTCAGGAGATGGTTGGTACCGCAAATATCGCCTGCTGCAAGAGCGTCTTTTAGCGTATTACGTTAAACCGAAAGATTTTCGGTGTTTCTTGAATTTTTAAATTTCCACTTCTTATCTATGAAGTGGAAACGAAAGATAAATTTCAAAGTTTAATATACGCCATAAGTTGTTTGAGTATTACAGAGCAATTTCAAACGAATAGTTTAGTTGGGAACATCATGCCGCGGGTGCCAGCCTGGGTGTGATTCGCCTCAAAATTAGTATATCGCGCATGCGCAGTATTCCTGAAGTCGTCAGCCCTTTCCAGTGGTGTTGTAGGAACGTAAACCCACTAGGGACGAGTTTGGCCCCACCCCCACCCCACGTAATCTGATTGGGTACCCACCATCCGCCGCCAGAATGTATGTCGACGTACATACATACACAATGTACGTACACCTACTTGTACTTTACAACGTAAACCTCGAGAACTGGTGAACTGCACTCCTTAAAATCATTATTAGCCAAAATGCATCCGACCGAACGATGACTTAACACTTCACATATGTTTTCATATGAATATCCAAGGAATCCAAACATACCCTCCTTAGCAGAGTTTGGCATATATTGCGGTCATATCAATATCTTGAAAACGATTTGCAACATGTAAGTGTGTTGGAAGTCGAGGTTCAATATAAAGTGTCGGCCCGGCAGATAGTAGGTGCCTTAACCAATATTGATGCCAGTTTTTTATACATAACAGAATTCTCCCTGATGATGACACTTTGAGGGAGAGATTGACTGCCGCAACCTCCGCGCAGTTGTTGAGTGCCATCCGCGCTATCAAAGTTTGAAAGGAGTCTGGCTTTCTGGTATACAGTGTTTATGCGTGTTGTCTGGTATATCATTCTGCAGTTTCTTTTGAAAAAGACGCTGGGCTCTTTCTATCAATCTCGCTAGCCCTGAGGTACCGCGTTCCGCGTTTTCGGTTTGCGCCACTTGTACAGATGAGCTAACGTCCCGAGTGACACCAGGTGGCGACTGTGACGACACATTCATTTTGGTGTTGGAAGCGGGAACTAGGGTATGTGGAGTGAGGGTTGTGAGGCAAGGCAGAAGTGAAGGGGTTTGAGCGTTGGGGCTGTGCTTGTATTGTTTCGATCTCCTACCACCCATTTCTGGAGCGCACCATTGGTCTTCTGGGCCTCCTTATGCCAGATTTCCCTCCCAATACTAGTCTGGTTCCCTGACCTGCTGTATGGTGGCGCTGACTGACGGTGCGATACAGAGGTCAGGCAGGCGCCGCGTCGATACTGATCACGTAATCTGAAAATTGTCAGGATCCTGACAATTTTGCAGTGACGTCACCAGGGTGATATGATTTCGCTACATCGGACTCAAGCTGGTTATGTGGCGTTTTGACCCTAAAGTTTCAGAATTTTCTCTCTTGCGATGCCTGTTTAGGCCGATGCAGAGGCAGAGCTGATACTTGTACACCTACAACATACAGAACACCCGGCATTTTGACAGTTTTCACACACGATGTAGGCCTACAACACGATACCCCGATATCCCATAATAATCAGCATGAGTAATGTTCTATTTTTAGATCAGTATTGACGCGGCACCTGCCTGACCTCTGTATCGCACCATCAGTCAACGCCGCCATACAGCAGGTCAGGGAACCAGACTATCCCAATACACAATAGAGGAGCAACAGGAGACGAGTGGTTCCACTCGGGACTAGCTAAGATCAAGGTGTTTTAAATTGGCCACTACTCGTGGCAAGTACTTTGCCCGAAAACACTGTCACACGTTTTTCATCAGTGATATGAAAACTGCCAGTCAAAAGGTTTGCATGTTTTCAATAAAAACTAGAAATGTTAAATTCACCTCAGTAGCGAATTTGATGACATCCACCCAGACATGCCAGAGTTAACATGTTTCTCCATCCTTGGGGCTGGATGTGTCAAGTGTCATGATAAGCTTGGGACTGAACATGATGTACAGTTAAGCCCGAATTTATTCATACCTCACGAAAAATTATAGGAAAAATATTTAGAAAATACACATCAGCTGACCTGGCACGTCTTAGGCTTCCTTGAATGACTTTTAATCGAAATATTGACAAAATATCACAGAAATATCACAATTTTAAAATATCGTGAAAGCCTAACTTTTTAAAATTTCAAATATTTGATTCGAAATCGACATCATATCATCCTATGACCAATTCTAAAAATTACAGTAAAGAAAGTTTTCGAAAATCTCACTTCGATTTTGTGAAATTGCAATATATCAATTGCATTTTCACATTTGATATTTTGATAATTTCAAGAATTTTAAAAAAAATCGAATGCCATCAGGCCCACATAGTCAAATGAAAAAAAGATCCCACCTAATTTTCTGACTTGTTCAATCGTATGAGATAGTAATTTGAATAAATGGCAAAAAGGGAAGAAAAAGACATCAAAATCATGCAGGTTTAATTTCAAAATTATACCGCAAAAACGAAGAGGTATTTTAACGCCATTATTTCTTCACAAAGTTTCCATCATAAGGTTGTATGATATGAAATCAATTTCGAATCAAATATCTGAAATTTTCAAAAGTTAGGTTTTTCATGATATTTTGAAATTGTGATATCTTCGTGATATTTTGACAATATTTTTCAATCTCTGTACATTTCGACTAAAAGTCATAAAATGAAGCCACAGCCGTGCCAGTTCAACTGATAGGTATTTTCTGAATATTTTTCCTGTGATTTTCATGGGGTATGAATAAATTCGGGCTTAACTGTACATAGTTATCCAAGCCGAACGGAACCGTCGCGTCAGAAACTGAGCGAGCACAAGCACGCCGCCGTGCTCACCTGAATCACAATGTGTTATTATCATTTCGTTCGCTGATTGGCCAGATAGATGGCTGACCTAGAAATTATACAATGCCTGGGAACGTCACAGTACATCCGGAATAATTTATGCGATGACGTCAGCGAAAACTAGGTCGCCACGAGTGATGCTATGTTGCTAGGGGCGACGTCATGGATTGTTGACTGCGCCACGATCACGCGGCGAGCCGGCAGCTGGTAACGAACTTTGAGCGAGATCTATTCAGTAGTATTACAAAGCGCGCCCGGAATTTGAAAATTGGAGAGATCTGTAGAAAGAAAGAAATCCTACGAAATCAATATGTCCTCAACCCTGGTGTGTGGAGACCTAACTAGGCCTACCTTACTGTAGTTTAACACAGCTTTACAAAAAACGGTTCTCAGCCAAGAGAGAAGAGGGTTAACCACAGTCTGTCTCAATGGGAATCGTGACCCATTTCATCATGACCATACATGTTCCGGACAAAAATAATCTGAAGAATTTATTATATCCAATAATAATGGTCTGAATGAGACTATCGTATGTAGGCCTACAAGTGTTCAGTAAATCATCAATTCAATGGTTGTCAGTTCAAATGTGAACAAAATTATTCATGCTGAACGTATCATTTTTTTTCTGGGAGAATTTCTTCGTAGGATTCAAGGAATCCTTTCAACGAAGCGTCCTGTTGTTATGTACATTTTACAGTCAACACAGAGACCTGGGTTAAGAAACAGTCGTCCTGAAGAAGTTTGGTAAACTGAACTCCAATTCAGTGGCCCACCACTCTTCATAATGTGGCCAGAAAGTAGATAATGGTTGGTGCAGGATTCTTGGTCGACGAAACAATCTCCAGTTTGTGTTGGACTTGAGACGAAGGTAAGTAAACTCTACATGTAGGTCTACCTTTACAATACTGAACTCGCAATAGAGAACTAGACTGTTTCCGCCAGAAGGGTATAAAAGGGTAAAATTCCGTACCCAAAAATAATCATAAGGTAAAAATCCGTACCCAAAAAATTAGCTGACTTCAGGAGAATTATCCCCGACAATAAGAAAAGTTGCTGCCAGCTTACGATTTTGACATGTTTGAGCTAGCAACAAACTTGAAATCACTCTCCCAGATGCTGAGAAATCGCTTCTCATTCTTCTCAGAGAGGACCCCCAGATCCCCGTCTGGGGCTGCGCACCTTCGCCGTTTGCCAAGTCCGTACCCAATAATTTTTTTCTGGCAGAAACCCTGCTAGTGTAGGCTATGCGTAGTCCATACATGCGTTGCAGTGCACTACGAATGTACTGCGAAAGCATTATCGACATGTAGCTGTTATTTTCACATGGCTCACTCGGGGACGTTTTAGGGAGATCATAAGGAATGCCTAGATCCCGGCTAGGACATGTACAGGAAAAGCTGTGAACGAATTGGGTCGGTCCCTTGTGCCTGAGTGTCTATGCCAAAGCAAGTAAAAGACCCCACGCAGTAGCAAGACTCCACATCCGTAACCAAAACCCAACAGGGTTAGAATAAAAGCCGTGTCCAACCATACACAATGGAAGTATAAATACATTATGAAGAGACAGTTGCAAGAAGGAGAAAATGTAGGACACACTAACAGAGTACCTGTCATTCCATTTCAGGGTCTGAACAGGGAGAGAAGATGGCATCACAAAAATTAGACAACACATCAACTTGTGTGATGTGTTTCGAGTCCCGCACCTTGAAGGTGGTTGGCAGATGTATGCACAGCTTCTGTGCTGAGTGCTTGTCCAGTGTCCTAGAGGGCAAGGAAGAAGTGTTTCAGTGCCCAACGTGTCATTCTGACTGTCCACGTCCGTGGAATGGTGTAGACGGCCTCGTAGACTTTACTGGTGACAGTTGTGAACTGACGGAGTTGGATGCAGGAACCGTTGCTGCCGCTGAGGAAGATGAAAGGCATGGCGAGGGGGAGGCAATCTGTGTCATATGCGACCACAAGCTCAAAGAGAAAGTCAAAGCGATTAACATTTGCCTCGAGTGTGATCGTCTCAGTATCTGCGAAAACTGTTCAGAGAAACACCGAAAATTTAAGTCAACACGTGATCATATTTTGACACCTATTGACAACAAAATAGACCAAAAAGCATCAAAATGTGATTTGCACCATAATAACGTGATATGGTTCTGTCAGGAATGTTGCACACCCGCATGCAACGTATGCGTTTGACTGATCATGAAGATCATGATTTTGAAAAACTTGCAGATGTTATGAGGAGAGAGGTTGAAAAAACAAACACCGCACTGGGCATGAACGAGGAAAAGTTCAAGGAACTCCAAAATCTGCAGCAAGAGCTTACTCTGTTGAATCCCATGGCACCACAGGTTGACAAACAGGATATGCTCTTCAAACAAATTGAAGATCGAGCACAGGAAGTGATTGATGAGGTCATTAGATGGAAGGAAGACACGAAAGAAGAAGTAAGGGTGAAATTCCAGATCATCCGAGACATTCAGACTGACTTGGGGAAGGTGTCTGAGATGGTGGACAAGCTACAGACCCAAATAAACCAAGCAAAAGAGTTTCTATCAAAGACTGTGTCTCAGTCTGTGTACAACTATCTTGAAAAATTGTTTGCACTGAAGAGGGATTTGGAACAAACTTCAGAGCTGGGAAATGACGAGGTAGAAAAGAAATATCGTGACATTCTCCATGAAGTATGCAAAGAAGACAGCGGATTTCAAGTTAAAGAATTGCCAGTAATAAGTCCAGGGAAAATAGTCAAAAGAGACCAAGAAGTTGAGTTTGAATTCAATGAAATATTTCATCACAAAGTAACAGTAGATTCTTGGGATGTGTTCATCCCATGTGTAGCGACCCTTGGGACACAATCCTACGCAGTTCCTCATCCAGTCACAAGGAAGGGACCGCCAGCTTCCATTGACATCTATGATTATGAACATCCTGGATTATTGAAACGAACGCTAAGAGATGGTGTCCTACCCTTCTATGACATGTCCACCACCCCTGATAACCAACTGGCCCTTCTCTGTGCTGGAGCAGATGAGACTGGCTGTAAGATTCAGGTGCTGGATCCAGAAACTGGGAACATCACCTCCTCACATGATATCATCAGTGACGGTCATCCTATTTCCTTGGGCGTTACAGTTCTGTACCAGCACGTCATTCTTGAGTCCATTGATAAGCAACAGACACAAATCACGGTCACCGACAGAGATGGCGCTGTCATGCATACATATAGAATTGATCAAAAGCTAGACATGGTGAAACGTCCGAGAAGGATATCATGTGGATGGAGGTTCATCTTTGTTGGAGGGGAGGAAAGTGTGGCTGTCTATGAGATAAAGGACACAGGAATACAGAGGATAAAAACAGTTAGGCACCACTCTGTGGACAGTGTGACAGATATAGCAGCGACTATTTTGGATGATCTCTTTTTCACTGAATCGTCTAAGTGGGGTATAACTGTTTATCTGAGTATGTTTCGAGATGATACCACATTGCAATGGGAATCCTACAAGCGCCTGTATGAACAAACAGAAAGGAGACCAGCCAGAGTTGCCACAACAAGAGATGGTAACACTATCGTTGTATCACTTGGTCTCAGAGTTTGGGTGTACAGACGTAAATGAATATCGAACAGTGATGAAATCCTTCAAATGGAGAATGGAATGTACAATACGTAATTCAAGTGATATGGCCATGTCACAGATCAATCGGATTTATCGCATATACTATGATGTTGATGTGTGATTGATGCGATGCGATGCGACGCGATGAGGTGTGATATGGTGAGATGCGAAGCGATTTGACTTGATGGCGGTGCAGTGCGGTGTGATCTGATGTGATGCGATGCGATGCGTGCCATGTGGTGCGGTGCGTTGCGATGCGGGGTGTGATGTTATGCGGTGTGATGATATGTGATGTGATGCGATGCGATGTCATGTGATACGATGCGGTGCGGTGCGGTGCGATGCGGTGTGATGTGATGTTACGCGGTGTGGTGTTATGCGGTGTGATGTGATTCGATGCGATGCGATTCGATGATGTGGCGGTGCAGTGCGGTGCAATGTGATGTGATGTGATGTTTGTTTTATTTGACCGTAATATGAAATTTAGAGAGAGTATATACAAAAGTGCCAGTGGCCCAATCGCTCTAGGAAATCCGGGGTTGGGCGAGGTAGGGTCGGCCCGGGTCAGGCACGGCTCCGTACAATTCTGCGTAGTGTAAACAAGAAGAGCCAATCTGGCATGCTTATCTGAATACAGTGCGCACGCGTCAATTATGGTAATCGATCTTGGCTTTTACGTCATTCATTACCGTGACAAAGGCATGTTTTTACAGGTGACCATGGCAAATGGGGGGGGGGGCAGCTCGGTCCCTTCAACCGAGCCAGCGTAAAAAGGGCTTGTGTATAATCGCACCTGAACTCTTCCACTGAATACATTTTGTACCCGCCGAAAATTGTCGTTTTTATGTGTTGTAGAAGCAACCTCATATCAAACAAACCCTAGTTGGGACCCTTGATAGCCTAGTGGTTATCACGTCCGCTGAGCAATGGGCAGCTCCCAGGTTCAAGTTGAGCCCGAGGCCGTATGGGATTAATCATCCCTGACTCTTTTACGTCCGTCCCATGGGACAGTATAAGTCGTGGTGCCTCATACCATGTACCTCTGCAAGGGCAAGTAAAAACCCCCATCCAAGTGAGGAACATGAGTAGCTTGAGATGGCCTCTTCCGCACTTACCAGGGCCAATAATGCTATGGCTTTGGCCCTGACGGAAAAACTCCAATACAATCCACTGACAGAAACCCCAGTGGGTTAATCACCACGACCTTGAATTTTCTGTTAAAATGTCGTATTGTTCGACCCGTCATACTTGACAACCATATACATGTTTCATTATCATGCGAAAAGTATATTAAATCCAATAATTGTAGAAGACATGAAAAATATCGACGGCGGGGCTGGTGATAGTCAGCCACAATCAACTTGTGAAGAACACATTACGGACTCTTAGGCGCGATATTGGCGGTCGCTGAGTAAGTAATTATTCCATAAAGGAGATCTTAAGGCCTGTGTACACGATCATACATTTGTTCAAAACATCATCATACATTTGAGATAATGTATGATGATGTCCAAGCTTGTTCTGGATTTCCGTCTACACAATGCAGTTAAAATTTTGAACATCATCATATTTCATCATGCATTGTTCAAAACAGCATCATAAACTTGTATGATGATGTTCAAGTTTGTTGTGGATTTCGATCTACAGCCCAACATTCATGGACATTTGTATGATGAAGTATGATGGAGAAAGGATAATGTTGGATGCTGTTCAAGTTTGTTGGGAAAACCGTCCACACGATCATACATTTGTCCATGAACATCATCATACAATTTTTTTGGGATGTTGTGCATTTGTTGGCAAGATGAAACATGCAGCTAAAAATTTGAACATCATCATACATGTTCAAGTTTGTTGGGAAAATAGTCCACACGATCATACATTTGTCCATGAACATCATCATACATCTGTATGATGATGTTCATGGACAAATGTATGATCGTGTAGACAGGCCTTAAAAATTTGAACATCATCATACATGTTGGTTGTTGTTCACGTTTGTTGGGAAAACAGCCTACACAATCAAACATCTGTCTATGAACATCATCATACAAATGTATAATGATGTTTTGAACAAATGTATGATCGTGTGGACAGGCCTTTACTGTTATAAACATCCATCGTAGCTGGACTGACATGACAGCTAGCGACTTAAAGGGGCGTTTTATTCCTTCCCTATCCTGCGCTAAACATACCCGCGTTAAGACAAGAGTGACCTCTATGGGATACCTGGAGAACTAACACTAATAGATGTCTCTAGTAGTAACTAGGTTAGACTGGTACCCGGTCTTCTGGGCAGCTTGCATTCGAAGACCGGTGAAACCAAATGACCTGAGCCGGAATTCCGGCTCGTGACGTCATTCTACAGCATACTACAGCAATGCATTCTCCCGAACTAAATATAGACCAGCGGGCGCCATGATGGTTTTATGCATTTGCTTGCGTCTGTCCTAGTATTTTTTTAATCAGGACAGTGTTCGGTCTATAACTAGGTTAGAATGAAGAGGGAGAATGTACATGTATTGTCAAAACAGGTTTTTTTGCCTTTAACTCCTTTATTATTTGATGTAGACAACAGCCGCCCGTCGCCCTATGTAGTAGAGTCACTCCCGTTTCTAGGGTATCCACGTACGCATTGTATTGTAATCATACATTTTCCAACACTGGGGGCGAAAGGCAAGACTACGGTATTGGAGAATGATGCAATCTCCGCCGGTGGCGCCGGCTATCGACAAAAAGTGGCAATATCGTGACCCTTTAAAGCGAACTGATCGTGCCAGTCAAGGTGTCTGAATGGAGAATCAAATGCCGCCATCTTGAATCTATTACTTTACTCACATTGGGAATTTACTCACATTGGGAATTTATTGCCTCCTTAGAGCATATTTTCACAATTGCTGTGGCTTTGCTGCCTTCGAATGGCATTTAGAACACGGTCAACTGGAAATATAGGCTTATCTAGGGATGTAATCCGCTAGGAATACGAAATCTGTAATTTTGAAATTGTTAATTTCGTGGGCCACAAAATTATTCTTAGTGTCATTTTTGACTTCCTCGACAAATTCATTTTAAAGGAGCCCGGTATTGCCACTTTTTCTTGACAGCCGGCGCCGCCATCGCCCTGCGCGCCACTCTCCAACCCCAGGGACTAACTACGTTGTCCACAAATTGACCCGATGTACTATGTACATTTTTAATGTTTTTTTTTGTAGTTCGTATTGCTGCAGCTAGTGGCTCCCTCTACGTCGGCAGTCAAAATACCAGTAAGAGATCGCATACCATGCTCCTTTAATGTGTTTTGGAATAACACGTCAAAAGAACATCATTGTCATTTTTCAACATCTTTCAATTTGGTAATGGGCCTTGTTTTTGACCCGTCGCTTATTACCACTTAAAACCAATTGTAGAATCGGTACTAAGTTTTTTTCCGTAAACCCAGCTACCAGTCTCATGGTAGCAATTTACGGAGAAATCTCGAATCATGAAATAAATTATCTGAAGACGTCGGAATTTGAATTGACGCGACATGAAAAAACGGGAGTGTGGTAATTTATCAAAATAAAAGTTTAAAGCCACACTGTGTTGAATTCAGAAAGTGATTACGTTCGCCGATGTTAGTTGGGAGCTTCAGAAAAAAAACGATAAACGTAAACGTTAACGACAACGTTATTTTTCTTACCGAAAATGCAATACATAATCCGGTAAATGTGTAGTATGAAAAATGAGGTTGTCGTAAAGTTTACATTTACATATATTTGTATTTTACCGGTGACAGTGACATTTGTATATAACAGGTGACTTAAAGGTGCTCTAATTCCAATTGTAAACATTACGGTGTGCCACCTATTGTCAACCTCTGGTACTAACAAATCAGATAAAATCGAATTAAATCTCGCCTTTCACAACTTTTTGTTTGTTTTTGAGTGTAAAATCATAAATATATTTCAGTTGCAAGAATATTATCAAGATAGATATAAAAATAGATAACATTAATGTTTTGGTGTACACGGTGCTGCCACCTGTCCGAGGAAAAATAACTATTGTAATCAACCATGTAAATAAACAAACCGTAATGTTTACAATTCGAACTAGAACACCTTTAAACTTAAAGTCCTAGGAACTCACACTTATGTACATGTACATGTACAACTTTAAAAAGTTCGGGGATATAATGCTGATCAAGATGCTTTTTGTTTCATTGAAAAATTCCAGTTGGTTAAAAATGTTTAATATACATGTACTTGATGGATTTGGTCAGAGGAGGATGTTCGGCCTGTGATGACGTCACTGCAGGAATTTGGATAATAAGCATGCATTTTAGTGCTGTAATGGGCTTGCGCAACTATTCATGTGAAATTGGTTCAATGAAGTCAGAAATTTGTCAATTTGGAAATATGTAAATAAAAATGAACTTTATCTCCACATTGGATGGCTCAGACTTGATAAGGGCATAAAGGAATCAACCATAAATGTTCAACTCCCACTTACAAATTTAGGATTTCATGAATGTGGACAGTATCCCTTTAAACCACAACAGGTTTGCATTCTGACTCTTCCATATGATAGGAGAGGCCCTTCTGCACGTTTACTGGAAATTTGGTTGAATTCCAACTAGTTGATCTTATGATACAACGACTAAATTAATGAGAACCCCACGAACGATGTGAGGGCAGGGTCATCTGTGTAGATTTGAATAGGCTAACGTACATTTGCACGTGGAACACTAATTGTGCTGAATAGCTCTGTTATCCTCAGAAATGGAATTCAAAGCATCAAGTTGCCAGGTTCATGTACCCCTTCACCACAAAAAAAGTTGAAGCTCCTGCCTATTACGTAAAGCCAAAATTCAGGCAGTGAGAGACACCTGGTGGCAACACATGAAGTGTATCACTCAGTAAGCTCATCGTTCGCAGTTAAACCTTTATGGTTGATTCCTTTACGATAAGGGCGAATTCCTTTACAAATACTTTTAATAGGCCTGATGTGTAAAAACTGAAGTAAAAACTATTTACGTGTTTAGAAAAACTCCTACTGTCCGTGAATGAAAAGTGTAACATCCTTATTGGACTCGGAGTTCTTCACGCGAGAAAAGCTCTTTAACTGGAAGATATAATTATCCAATATAATCAAGAATATATAAGTACCAAGAATGTACAGCTCCAAATATGTGCGGAAAGTGGGTTTACTAATTTGCCTCTGGTGACCCTGCAACCGAAGGGATCGTAATTTGTGAAGGAATATTGTGTAGAGAAGATCATTACGAACAAAATGACACCTCTCGCAGTTATATGCACTCAGAAATAACCGTCGAGCTACAGAGCAGTTTTGAATGGACCATATTTTCGACAAATTGATATAATCGTACTTGATCTCAGGGTTGGGCACTCTGACCTAAACAACAAATCCATGGTTTCACCAAAATCAAAAAGTTGTATGCCAGTAATATCAAATATGTCTGTAACTTTACATAAGAATATTGATGATATTCTAAATAATACAATTCAGCCAACAACCGTTAAATCTAAACATTCGTTATTTAATTAGAAGGCCTATAATTACCGTACGCCCTCTATTATCAGAAAAAGTAACCTAATGCCCACCCTTTTGATTGATTACTAAGTTGTTCATTCTTGGTACTTATATATTCTTGATATAATGTAGGCAGTTTTTCAGGCACGATATAATGATTATGCGCGTTTCTGATAGTTTTTATGATAGGGACGAACATTTCACCCTAGTATGCGTGCCCCACCCCCACCCCCACGTAATCTGATTGGGTACCCACCATCCGCCGCCAGAATGTATGTCGACGTACATACATGTACATATACAGTGTACGTACACCTACTTGTACTTTACAACGTAAACCTCGAGAACTGATGAACTGCACTCCTTAAAATCATTATTAGCCAAAATGCATCCGACCGAACGATGACTTAACACTTCACATATGTTTTCATATGAATATCCAAAGAATCCAAACATACCCTCCTTAGCAGAGTTTGGCATATATTGCGGTCATATCAATATCTTGAAAACGATTTGCAACATGTAAGTGTGTTGGAAGTCGAGGTTCAATATAAAGTGTCGGCCCGGCAGATAGTAGGTGCCTTAACCAATATTGATGCTAGTTTTTTATACATAACAGAATTCTCCCTGATGATGACACTTTGAGGGAGAGATTGACTGCCGCAACCTCCGCGCGGTTGTTGAGTGCCATCCGCGCTGTCGAAGAATGAAAGGGCTCTGGCTTTCTGGTATATAGTGTTTATGCAGGGTCGTATTTAGCTGTTTGGGTCGGGGGGGGGGGGG
>NMRB01001952.1:0-43001 GCA_002633025.1 Notospermus geniculatus | reverse complement strand
AGCTGTCGCTGCAGTGCAGCTGTTGCCTGTAATCACAACTCGCTGCCGTCCAAAGGAACTTTTGTACAGAAGTACAAAGTTTCTTTGTACGCCAGCGAGTTGCGATTACAGACAACCGCTGCTATTTAATCCTCGCAGTAGACGTTGGCTTATCAGTGTGTCATTTTCATGTGTTTATAATTATTTCCACTGTGTGCCACTTCTGTCCTGACATGTCTGACCATGCTGATCAGGGATTCTAAAGTTCTACCAATTTGTTAAATCATGCCAAACTAGAGAGATTGGCTGACTTTATTGGAATGACGTCACTGATATTGTACACGTCATAGAAATGTGAGTTCTGTGCATTCTCCAGGGCAAAGAGCGGTGGTATTGGAGAGTGTACACAACTTTCGTGACGTTGCATTTCGTGCGTATCGATTTTTCATCGCTTTTTTTAACAAATATTCCAACTTTTTTTCTCAGAACAACGTCGCCGATCCTATTCTATGAAAATGAACTTTGTTTTGACTGCAAACAATACACATAAAGAAGCTCCCTTTGTTGATTTCTGGCACTCAATCAGTTCCAATGCCTCCAACATAATCATGTGTTTAGGACTAAGCCACGTGACCTCACGATCCGCAATAGACCTCGAATGACATATCCCGCCTAGCGGCGGGTCCCGGGATCACTGCGTCCAGCCGTTGTTTCAAATCTGGGGATCCAAGTACTGCGGAATGAAATGGCTGGCTGCGCAAGACTAGATAGGCAGCATTCGGATTCGACAAGGGGATTCCCCAACCTCGATGCAGGATAATGCTATATGTATGTGGTTCTATGGCTGCGCGAGGTGTGGCTCTATGGCAAATTACCACGCCTGTAAATGAGGTTGCACTATGATTTCGGCCAAACTGGGACCGAGTAGCAGTGTGTACTGTGCGGCTATTGTCAGGCTTGTGCATTGGATTCTTAAAAATCCAATGGGATCTGCAAGCCTGACAATAATGTATATTCAGCATCATGACCTAAGCATGTGAATGAACAAAAGCAGCCACCATTTTTAAAGTGATAATGACTCTGCTCATATTCAACTTCAGAAATTTCATTGATACAATGACTTGACCTACCATGTGTATTGATCATCTGCTACATACGTTTGTTGTTGGTCAATCAATTTGGCAAAAAAGGCCATGCAAAAAGAGATTTACTGTGCTGTAGTGTGATAAATTTTTATGTTGTAGACATACCTTCTTGTGTCAGCTCAACCAGACTACTGGCCAGCTTGTCCGTATCATTCTTGGAGGTACTAGTAGACATGGTAGACGGACTGGCGGACGGAGATGGACTTGCTCTTGTAGGCTGTTGATTGGATGGACTTGCTCTTGGTGAGCGATACGTCCCCATCCTCGCATACTGGCGAATCTGCTCCAAGCAAGTTTCATTGTGCACTGGCATGACTGGGGCCTCCGGTCTCTTTGCACTGCCTTTCGATTTTGGCACTGGCGACAACGGGCGTTTCCGAAAGGTCAGTGACCTCGGTACCTTGGGTGGCGATGGGGCTTCCATTACCATTGATTTGGACAGTGGTTCCTCGTGGTAAGATTCATTGGCCTCATCATCGTCATCCTCATCGCCACTTGATTCTACAAATCGTCTTGGTGGCCTGCAATATCAGGACAGTACATGTACATTACAATTTACATATTGCAAAATAGGATGTTAGCAGCACTTGTAGGTTGTAGAGGCTGTCACTCCACGTCTTCGCCAAATCATTCGCCAACGGCACTCACTGTAATAGCCAAATTTTGCATCTTATAAAATTTCCGTATCGGGTTATTTTGTAACTCTATCTCCGTTTTTATTCTGGACTCAAATGACGTGATATTTGGCATACGTTATTCCAAAGTCTGTATGATTGGAACGGTACCAAAAAATTTGGAAAATTTTTTCGCAACAGTTTTTTGAAGCAGATTCGAGAGTTTGTGACGTCACCCGTAGCAACATTACGCTGCCGACGGTATTCGTGCACTGACGTCATCAAGTGACGTCATCAATGGGTAATGGACGGAGCACGTGGTCAGAACTTTCCATCCAACATGACGTCACATCACTGATGACGTCACGTGCGTGCAGACGTTGTTTTGGATGTAACCATGGTAACTTGACGTGACCTCGACCAGCATCCATTTGTGAGGTCATCAATCGCACAGCATCAAGTTTGTGATGTCACCCATAGCAACGTCACGCTGTCGATGGTATTCGTGCACTGACGTCATCAAAATGACGTCTGCAATGGGTAATGGACAGAGCACGTGGTCAGAACATTTCATCCCATGACATCACAGCACTGATGACGTCACGTGCGTGCAGACGTCGTTTTGGACGTAATCATGGTAACCTGACGTGACGTCGCGCAGCATCCATTTTTGAGATCATCAATCGCATAGCATCAATGGGGTACCGGCAAACAAAAGGAGGCGCTGATCATCAACTTGGTTAAAATGCAGGTGCGCATGCCTTTGCGATTGTTGAACGTCATCAGCCGTCGTGCGCCATTATGACGTTACAAAAACTGCATCATTCACAACCCATGATGTCAACCATTCGCCTGTCGTTTACGCTAAAATGGTCAACTTTATCGATTAAATTCATCATGTTCCCGCAGGGATTTTTCCTCAAAAGCAATAAGATACATAGCAGTTCTGTACTGAATGATAGAAAAGTAAAATCAGAAATTGAGTGCAATGTTTTAGTTATATTTGGCCTAGAAACAGGGTGTGCTATTGAGAATTAATTGGAAAATAACGTTAGCCTCACTTTCAGTGATGCAGTTATGACTGAGTTGATAGTCAGCGCCGCGTCGCGGATTAGGTCTGCCGGTACCACATTCTTGGAATTGATTTTCAAGCGCTGACGTGGTATAGAGGCAGGCTATGCACTGACGCCATCAAATGACGTCATCAATTGGTAATGGACGGAGCACGTGATCAGACATTGTCAGAACGTTCCATCCAACATGACTCTGTTGTAAACAATCATTTAGGCCTACTAGTTTTGCTAGTTCTAAAATGAATTTCCAGTTTTGAAAATTTAGCAAGTTTTAGCTAAATTAGAGATGAAATAGCCAGTGGCGATTAGGCAAGTGGGTAGTGCCATCCTTGCACTTGGAAGCTTTGTCTTGCTTCGAAATTCTGTATGTTTATAGAGGATACCATATCCTCATGCACAAGGGGTGGTTGAGTTTGCAAGACGACTTTGTTCTGGCAGCGATTTTACATTTTTAACGGTGTTGTTCGATTGCTTTCAAAATTTCCCTACCGCACACTGTGTTGTGCCAATTCCAGCCAGGCCGTGCATACCAACCCCGGCCGCTTTGTCACGGGTTCGTGCTACATAGTCTATTACTACATTGTACAATGTATTAGGCATCAAGTACTGCGTGTAATATTGGTCAAATGCAAGTAAAATGTGAAATATACAATAGAGGCTGGGACAAGGAGGAAGAGCAGTCCACTAGCCCAAGGCCTACAGTATCAAAAAATTGGGAAACAAACCTCGAAGTCCTTTTAGCCCTGTTGCCAATGTCACAGTTCTCTTTCTCCTCCTCAGCGCATGTCGTTTCCAAATCAGAGGTGTACTCCGACATCGAGAGTTTTAAAATTGCCTTAGAAAGGTCAGCTGAAAAGTGATATTGAAATCTTTTATAAAATGCATTGAACAGGGTTGCACAGTTTCTTTGACAGAAACTGCACTCCAATCTTGTATAATTTTATTGGGTAAAAGCACTGACTACCGTATCACTGTAGTAGACGATCTTGTTAGGAAAAACGAAGTGAAATCTTGCATAAAACGTAACACGGGACGTAACATAGGCCTCTCAAAAAAGCCCCAGATGCATACCATACGCACTGCGATACTTTATGATCTGTCATACTTTATGACATTGTATGATATATGTCATACGCACTGTGATACTACATGTATGATCTCTCACGTATGCAAGAAATTGAAGACTGCCTTGATAATAAGCATGAATAAAGTTCCAATACGCGATGATATCCGCCACTAATGCACACGGCCGCCATTTGCAATCTTTCCCGGTCTCACTGTACAGTTTTGGTGAGGTCTCACTATACTGTTATGGCATGTCTGGTGTATCCTGCTCCGGTGGCGCCGGGCGTGAAGCACACTTTACATGGACCAGGAGAGTAGTGTACGCACTCATACAAGCCGAGTACAGTACATGGGTCATTGTGGGTTGTAGAATACTGTGATTCAGACTGAAAGAAATTCCAGAAAAATTTTATGATACATACCTGTTTGGTAAAGAATCCGAACATCAAACGACTTCCACTTTTTGGAGTCTGGTTCAGATTGTCGAATGCATTCAGCGCGACATTTGTTCGGTGCAACTGGTGGCCAATATACTCTTGTAACTTTGACTCCATTATTCACCTCTCTGAAGAGCCATTTTGAGGCCACGAGTTCCACTTCCTTCCTTCCCAGGAATTCTACTACCGAAAAGACTTTGTCACTGTTGGATGCCATGGTACATGTAGAGTGAACTGTCACACCGCTGGATGAGATAAAATTGCATGATTTTCATACATTTAGGCTAAAATCGTGACAGGGCTAATTAGTAGCTGCAGCAATTTGCTACTTTTTACATTTCAGTGAATAGGCCCTGAATTTTAAAAAAATTGATGAAAATTTTGATTGCGTATAGTGGGCACAAGGAAATTTAGGAATAAAAACAATATATTGCTGTCCCTCATCAGTTTCTTCACATGACAAAAGAATGATAAACTTACAATATGGGGCCTGACATGCCTGAGGGAAATTCCTACATTCATTCCTAAAGTTCTCTATTCTGCCATGCCCTTCCCTACTGTATTTTAATTTTAAACATGTTAAAAGGGGGTTTGGGGGCTTGAGACCTGCACTTGAGTAAATTGTAAGCAGATAAAATTTTTGGTGCACGCCGCACACTGTGAACCCAATCTTACATAGTAGGAAATTAAAGCCTAGGTCACAAATCCACCGGGCCCCGTACGATTTTTCCCACCCAGCGACTCGCAGTGGATTTTAGATACTGAAACACGGATCTAAGATGAATTATGCCGAACATGCCAGCCGAAATCGCCTCAATGGATAAAGTGGAAATTAGATTAGGGTCAATCTGGGACCCGTAGAATTTGGCCGAAATGTCTGTTTTACTCGCCGTATGGGCCCCGGAGTGGATGGACCTAGGCTTAATGTGATCGATTCATTGAAAGACCTACATGTAAATGTACATGTAGTGGAACAACACCTTATACATTATGAAGCAAAGGTACAGCTAGATATGAAGCTGTATTGCCTTGAGAAGAGTGAGGTAGAAGGACCATTTTCATTTGAATGTCTGCCACAGGGGTGTAATCTAGAGAAGTGGTTAACATGGACACAACAGAAATACCAAGATCTCTAGACTCAAGTGGGTAGCCGAAGAAGTTATCAGAATGTCTAAACCTCTGAAACACAACATATTCTGTTCCCAGGGAAACCACAATATTCTTCACCACGACTACTCTGTCATTGACCAGAATGCAGTTATCTCCTTGGGCTGTTGATATGATTCCACAAGGGAGATGCAATTCTTTGTACTGATGTCCCTGAAGTAAAGCGATAGGGATTGGGCCAAAGACATGCTGTTTTCTACACCTTGGACCAACATCAGTGACCAGTATTGGAACCTTTCTTTCAGAGAGCCTGTGGACAACTTGCTGAAGTGGCTGAGAGGGTTTGCGCACCAATTTTTTTATCTTGCCAAGAAAATTTTCGAAGGGGAAGCATGAAATGTTGTCGAGATTGCCAAATGCCCTTGCATCTTGTGGGAGGTGAACTAGACAATGGACATTGTAGACCAACAGTTCCTTTCCATAAAGGTCACCAAAATATTCAACAAACTTGACAAGAAGTTCTTCTGAGTAATCTATCATTTCCGGATCAGCACAACATGTAGGACTCAGGAGAATGCGCATAGCAACTGACAACAACAAGAAATGTTTGTAGACACTATCTTTGAGTTTGCTTCGAGCTAGTACTAATGGGCCTGTGTACAGTAAAAACTGCCTAAACTCGGTGGCCTTCCAGCGGTCTATTTCAGTTAGAGACCTGGGCTTTCTTGCAAATTCACATGGCACAGCACTGCGGAGAGATTCCAGGAGACCAGAGATTTCACGAGATTGTGCCCCACCAATGCGCTGCTTTTTTGGACCCTTTAGCCAGAGCACTAACAGACGTCTCATAACTCCCAAACAAACAAGGTGCATATAATCGAGAGGAACTTGACTAACCATTCCCAAAGGAATAAGACAGCCAGTTAACGGGGAAGGACCAGTGTGATGAGCTTCATCCACCCGAGCATCAAAACTTGCATCATCTCTGAGTGGAGCATCAAGAATCGGAAAGGTCATTCTGCCACACCAAGTTCCTGAAGTAATGCATCTTTCACATGAACTGTATCCACTGTGGCCTTTAGTTCCCTTTACAAATGATCGAGCAGGTGCATCACACATCAATGCAGAAAGATGGACACTGAAATTGACCCCAAAGCAATCAATGCCAGTCTCAGAGAGTTGATTCAACTCATCTTTAAAGAAGGAGAGGTATTCAACATTACATGATGGCTTTGATGTCCCATAGTAAAGACCAATTTCAAATGGATCCTTCTGTGACAAATTATCAATCATGCCCAAAATGGGCCAAAACTGCCCGACTGAACTTTTGAATATTGGCAAGCCGTCAATGTTTATCTGTAAACTGATGTAAGCCATATTTTCAACTTCACTTCGGTAACATTCCAGTTTGGAAACAACACCGGTTTTTATCCCGAAGTGGTGGTAATGTCCACCAGCAACATTATGGACTAAGATAGCAGGAGGAGTGGACAGCAGAGTACGGGGATCCTTTGGTAAATCTGGATGCTTTGATTGTAAAATTCCCAGCAATGCAGAGAGCGCAGAATGAGGTATCTGGAACTGGTTAGCCCAAACACGTAGCTCATCTCTGAGGTCAACAGTGGCAGTGCTATCAATTTCATGACAACTCCCATCTTCATCATCACTAGCAGTACATGAATAGTCATGAGTTTCTTCATCTAAATAATTCAGATCATAATCACCCCTGAACATGTAGTCACTAGAAGCATCATCTGAATCTAGACTGATTGGAGACGAAGAACATGACAACTGGTCTGAAGGAAGATGCTGAACCTGGCTCTCATCATCCCCCATAAGAAGATCAGTATCACTTCCACCATCGTCAGTGTATGTTATGCTGACTGAATCATGTGTTAGATCATGCTCATGCTCAGACTCACAGTTGTCAACGTCGTCAGCTATATTAATGAAATCATCACCAGGGAAAATAGCTTCAGACTCCTGTGACGAAAACAAATTTACCAGGCTACCTGCATTAACTGCCAATTCCGCATCAACCTCTGCGATTGCTCGGCGGCGCCGAGTCCACCGGGAAGCCTCATCCCTATCCGCCATGCTTGTACAATGTAGACTTAAGACATGTAAGAAACAACTAGGCCTATTAGCCTGCGCAGGCTAACCCAAACCAAAGTTCCGAGTGAGATTGAATCAGAAGGGCTAAAGTTTATAATTACCGATCGGAAGTTACGTTACTCCAAGGCACACATTAACAATAGAAATCCAATCCACAAGCCCACATGAATTTAGAGTAAAATGTAGACCCAGCACTCCTCACACACTCACAACATGACAAGTCAATCACATTCAGGAGTAGGCCTAGCTAACCTCACCGACACTGGTAGGCCTAGGCCAAGGCCCCCCATTAATACCCCCGGTAATAATAAGTTTTAACATTGCAGGCTTTGCTGGCCTAGCCAAGCCTAATTCAACTGCTTGTATACGACGGTAAAAGGTAGGCCCTAGGCCTGCGCTTGTATTTTAATTATTGGTACCGGTAACAAAATCATACAAAATTCATTTCATAGGCCTACAGCAAAAAGAAATTTATCTCATGTGCCCCATTTAAATTAATCAATTTAAGTACGAAGATTGCTACAAGAGCCACGGCGACGACATGCATGACATGCACGCATGTGTATAATGTACTACAGTACATACATACACATCACATACACTACATGCACGTTCGTTATTTTCGTTCTCTGACGAGTTGACACACACAGCGGCAAAGACAGTTCAAAATCTGGCATCCATCAGGATATTATTGTACGAAACTTATGATCTGACACTCTGACTGATCTGTGCATGCTAACTAACCTTTACAGCTTAACTTTCCTGAGTAAAGTTAGTGTATCAGGCCAAAATCGATGAAAACAAAGGTTGGAAGTCAAAGAACGACGGAACTCACAGCTTTCAAAATGGCGGTTAAACAATCGGCGGCGCGAAACAACTTCGGTACTTTCCGGGCGTCTTCGGGTATCTTCGGAATCAATCGACGTCGTTCATCTTCGGAGGTACTCAGCTACATTCGGACGGCTTGCGTGCAAATCGTTCTATGACAGTGACGTTCAGATTGCTTCGAAATTAAATCAACCATCTTTATTAGGAAAAATGCTTTTGGAGGAATTTTGAGTACGGTAGTATAAACAAGGTTGATTTCGCATCAAAAGCCAAAATTTAAATACCGGTAGGCTAACAAAATATTTTTTCCTGGTGGATTTATTNAATTAATTTTCAAAATTGTTATACTGGGACCGGTGGAATTCACGTGGTATTCTCGTGCACAATGCCACCAGTCAGTGCCAGACAAAACAAGGGGAAATGACACGTGGAAATCACGTGGTAATCTTGTACATCATGCCACCAGACAATGCCGGAAAAACCAAGGGGAGAAGGGGAAATGGACACGTGGAAATCACGTGGTATTCTTGTGCATAATACCACCAGACAATGCCAGAAAAACCAAGGAGTAATGGACACGTGGAAAACACGTGGAAAACTTGTCCTCAAAACTGACCGCCACGAGTTGGCCAGTTGACCACGTGTTTTCCACGAGTCAATGTTGACTGACTTGGGGAAGGTGTCTGAGATGGTGGACAAACTACAGACGCAAATAAACCAAGCAAAAGAGTTTTTATCCAAGATTGTGTACCAGTCGATGTACAACTATCTTGAAAGATTGTTTACACTGAAGAAGGATTTGGTACAAACTTCAGAGATGGGAAATGAAGAGGAAGAAAAGGACTATCGTGACGTTCTCTACGAATTATACGATGACGACAACATATTTAAAGTTGAGGAACTGCCAGTATATCCAGGAAAAATAGTCAAAAAAGACAGAGAAGTCGACTTTAAATTAAAAGAAATATTTCATCATACAGTACCAGCAGATTCTGAGGATACGTTCATCCCATGTGTAGCAACCCTTGGAACACAATCCTATGCAGTTGCTCATCCAGTCATAGGAGAGGGACTGTCAGCCGCCATTGACATCTATGGTTATGACCATCCAGGAACATTGAAACGAACTCTAAGAGATGGTGTGCTACCCTTCTATGACATGTCCACCACCCCTGATAACCAACTGGCCCTTCTCTGTGCTGGAGCAGATGGAACTGGCTGTAGGATTCAGGTGCTGGATCCAGAAACTGGGAACATCACCTCCACACATGATATCATCAGTGACGGTCATCCTATTTCCTTGGGCGTTACAATTCTGTACCAGTACGTCATTCTCGAGTCCATTGATGAGCAGCAGACACTAATCACGGTCACCGACAGGGATGGGGCGGTCAAGCAGACATATAGAATTGATGAAGAGACAGATGAGGTGAAATCTCCGAGAAGGATATCATGTGGAGGGAACTTCTTCTTTGTTGGAGGGAAGAAAAGCGTGGCTGTCTATGAGATAAAGGACACTGAAATACAGAGAATAACTGCACTAAGGGACGATTCTGTGGATAATGTGATAGATATAGCAGCGACTATTTGGGATGATCTGTATTTAACTGAATCTAGGGAGGATTTTCATTATCTGAATTGGTTTCGAGATGATACCACATTCCAATGGCCGACATGTAGCTGTCAGAGCGTTGATGAAAATGCAGGAGGAAACGGACAAGCCAGAGTTGCCACAAGAGATGGTAACACTATCATTGTATCACTTGATCACACAATTTGGGTGTACAGATGTCAACAAATATCAGAACCCATGTTTACACTGCCAGACATTTCGGTCGAGTTGCCGGTCCAGCTGGAGTGAATCGTACGCGGACCGGTGTAGTAGAATGTCATGTACCCCGATATGAGATGTCCCCCAACAAAAGATTCTGACGGAATAAGCGGCAGCTACAATAGGCCGGACACTAACAGACAGGAACTTCTGTCACGAGATGTCCCCTGTACAAAAGAAGCGGACATCTGGCATTGGGAACATTAGATTTCATTACACCTGACCAGGTGTAGTCACCGCTCCATTCAGTGGAGGTACGAAAACTCGTGCGGAATGCCATTTTGGTCCCCGAAGCTGCCGCGAGGGCTAGAAGGCTTCGGTATTACTATAGTGCCTCGCAAGGGCTTGATGCGAAAGTCAAACGTGTTTGATATTTTTCGCCTCGCGAGGCGAAAACCTCACCGTGTGCGCGCTACTTGAGCTACGTGCTGAAGGCAAAATACCAGGTGGCCAATGATTTCACTAGAGGTGGCCATGGCGAATAGGCGGCCCAGTTATGGCAGTATAAACGGGCCTGTTCCGATTGAATTTTAAAAAGGGCTCGGTTCGAGTCGAGCTCGGCACGCTTCAACCGAACTCGTGTAAAAAGGGCTTATCGCAATGAATACATCTTGTACCCGGTGAAAACTGTCGTTGATAGCCAAGTAGTTATGATGTCCGCTCAGCAAGCGGCAGGTCTCGGGTTCAATTGCAGCCCGGACCATATGGGATTAATCATCCTTGGCTCTTCAGTCCGTTGCATGGGACAGTAAGCCGTGGTACCTTGTACCTTGTTTCTTTGCAAGGGTAAGCAAAAATCCCCATCCAAGTGAGGAACATGAGTAGCTTGAGATGGCCTCCTCCATACTCACCAGAGCAATGGCTGACATTCATAAAAGCTAGCAAATGCTTTTACTTCACGTTTTGCAGTACATTTACATTGGACCTCGCTGTGCAAACCTCAAGTATGAGCATTTGCTAACTTTTATGAATACCAGCGAATAACGCTATGGCTTCGGCCCTAACGGAAAAATCCAATACAATCCACTGACAGAAACCCCAGTGGGTTAATCACCAAGACCTTGAATTTTCTGTTAAAATGTCGTATTGTTCGACCCGTCATACTTGACAACCATATACATGTTTCATTATCATGCGAAAAGTATATTAAATCCAATAATTGTAGAAGACATGAAAAATATCGACGGCGGGGCTGGTGATAGTCAGCCATAATCAACTTGTGAAGAACATATTAGGGACTCTTAGGCGCGATATTGCCGGTCGCTGAGTAAGTAATTATTCCATAAAGGAGATCTTACTGTTATAAACATCCATCGTATAGCTGGACTGACATGACAGCTAGCGACTTAAAGGGGCACTGTGTCCGTTCCCTATCCTGCGCTAAACATACCCGCGTTAAGACAAGAGTGACCTCTATGGGATACCTGCAGAACTAACACTAATAGATGGCTCTAGTAGTAACTAGGTTAGAATGAAAAGGGCGAATGTATTGTCAAAACAGGTTTTTTGCCTTTAACTCCTTTATTATTTGATGTACATGTAGACAATAGCCGCCCGTCGCCCTATGTAATAGAGTCACTCCCGTTTCTAGGCTATCCACGTATGTATTGTATTGTAATCATAGATTTTTGTCCAACTCTGGGGCGAAAGGCAAGACTACGGTGTTGGAGAATGATGCAATCACCGCCGGTGGCGCCGGCTATCGACAAAAAGTGGCGATATCGTGGCCCTTTAAAGTGAACGGGTCGCCGTGCCAGTCAAGATGTCTGAACAGAGAATCCAACGCCGCCATCTTGGATCTATTACTTTACTCACATCGGGAATTTATTGCCAAATAAGAGAACATTTTCACAACTGCTGTGGCTTTGCTGTCTTCGAATAGCATTTAGAACACGGTCAACTGCAAATCTAGGCTGATCTAGTGATGTAATCCGCTAGGAATACGAAATCTGTAATTTTGAAATTGTTAATTTCGTGGGCCACAAAATTATTCTTCGTGTCATTTTTGACTTCCTCGACAAATTCATTTTAAAGGAGCACGGTATTGCCACTTTTTCTCGACAGCTGGCGCCACCATCGCCGTGCGCGCCACTCTCCAACCCCAGGGACTAACTACGTTGTGGCGGAATAGACCTGATTAAGCACTATGTACATTTTTAATGGTTTTTTGTAGTTCATATTGCTGCAGCTCGGTGGCTCCCTCTACGTCGGCAGTCAAAATACCAATAGGAGGTCGCGTACCTTGCTCCTTTAATAGGGAGGTTTCGAAATCAAACGATAAACGTAAACGTTAACGACAACGTTTTTTTGTACCGAAAACGCAATATAAAATCTGGTTAATGTGTAGTACGAAAAATAACGTTGTCGTAAATTTTTCATTTATCGTTTGATTTCGAAAGCTCCCTAATGTGTTGGGAATAACACCCCATAAGAACGGGGTCATTTTTCAACATCTTTCAATTTGGTAGTGGGCCTTGTTTTTGACCCGTCGCTCAAAACCAATTGTAGAATCAGACTAAGTTTTTTCCCGTAAAACCCATCTACCAGTCTCATGGTAGCAATTTACGGAGAAATCCAACATCATGAAATAAATTGTCTGAAGACGTCTGAATTTGAGTTGACCCGACATGAAACAACGGGAGTACGGTAATTTGTCGAAATTAAAGTTTAAAGCCACCTTGTGTAGAATTCAGAAAATGCTTACGTTCACCGATGTTATTAGGGAGGTTTAGAGATTAAATGATAAACGAACACGTTAACGACAACGTTATATTTTTACCGAAAATGCAATGTAAAATCTGGTTAATGTGGCTGAAAAAATAACATTGTCGTAAAGTTTACGTTTGTCCTTTGATTTCTAAACTCCCTAGTGTAGTGTAAAAGACGGACGAATTTCTATAAATAGACCTCTCTTCGCTCACCAGACAGGTGTATGTACATTTGTATATTAGAACAATCAATTTTTGTGCTGTTCTTCTCTTTGTATATTAGAACAGGTGACTTAAACTTAAATTCGTAATGACCCACACTTAAACTACAACTTTAGAAAGTTGGGGGATATGATGCTGATCAAGATGCTTTTTGTTTCATTGAAAAATTCCAATTGGTTAATTAAAGTTATAACATTTTCATGGATTTGGTCAGAGAAGGATGGTCGGCCTAATTTGATGACGTCAGTGCAGGAATTTTCAAAATAAGCATGCATTTTAGTGCTGTAATGGACTTGAACAACTATTTATGAGAAAGAATGAAGTCAGAAAGTTGCCAATTTTGAAATAAATGTACATATATGTAAATAAAAATGAACTTTATTTCCACATTGGATGACTCAGATTTGATTTCATTTATCCCTGCAATGACATCACGCATAAATTAGCATTTTCGACCCTGGCTAATTCCTTGCTGTACGGAAAATAGCACCGCTCGCAGCGCCGACCTGTCGGGACAAACGGCAGGCGGTTTCCCTTTATTGGCCCCAGAATACGACAAATCAATCGGGGGCAGTATTTACGAAATCTGGAACCCCGCGAACCCGCAAGCCCATTGTCCAGATTGTTATTTTCCATCCGTCATAAAGCAACCTATACTGTCGCATATCCTTCTTGTACCCAGCGCCCGATTTTCTTCCCTCATTTTTAACACACACCACGTCAACGCTATTCCCTAGTGTTTCGCAAGGACATGGGGTTACACTCTGATAGCACGCTAATGTTGTTATTTATAACGTAATTTCTGACTTCTGAGAATACAAAATGTGTTGATCTTAAAGCGAAGATTGGCACATATATTACATCGCTCGATACTCCGTATAAGATACGCATTTGCCTGCTACACGACTGTTAACCCCCGGTGTAACGTTTTCCAGTGTGGCCCGTGTGCCAGTGTGACGTTACAATAGATTGACGGAATAAGGCGGACTTGACAATGAGCGACACACCGAGAAACAGTGAGTCTGTTTCCCAGTGTGTTCCAAACAATGGGGGTTACACAGAAAAATGGCCACACTGAAAAACATCACACAGGTGTGATAGAATCTAATATCTCCGTCTTCCTATTGTCCCCCTGCATTGTTTGTCACTGGATTAAAGGCTAGCACAGGTCGACATTGCGTCTTGAAGCAACTCGCGGCAACTAGCTTTCCGGCGATGGAAGCAACTCGGAGTGACCGCTGATCAGTTGCCGATTTTGTCGACCTGAGCCCGTTGCGTCTCCGAGCAACTGCCGGATCCGCTAGTTGCCGCGAGTTGCTTCGAGTTACCCATGTTCTACTTTTCGGCGACTAGTTGTCTCCAGTTCCACTCAGATCCATCGACCTGCGCCTGCTTGCGACTGATCAGTTGCTTGAAGGGGATATTTCATTGAAAATCACGTGGCGTATACCGAAAAAAGAAAATGGCGGCAGTGGAATGGCCCGCCAAATCACGTACCGTGTGCCTTGCTACCTGTCCGCTTCTCTGATGGACGGGCTGTCGACATGAGCGTGCTGTTCTAGGCAACTGCCAGTTGCTCCGAGTTCCTCTCAATCGCTGAAATGTCGACCTGCGCGTGGTGGTTTTTGATCTGCGGCGGATCCGTCGAGTTGCTTCAAGACGCAATGTCGACCTGAGCGAGGCTTTAGGGTCTCTCAATGGGAAGCGCCAATTGGTCACGTGATGACTACTGATAGAGCAGACGAGACACCTAGCGTTGACCTGGGCCCATTGTCCGAGAGATGCGGTTCACCAAGCACGGCTAATCACACCTTGAATCGTCATGAATAATAGGTGGCATTGGTGTACTATCAGTTCAAAACCACGCGTATATTCTCGCGTGGTCTGCGTGATCGGTGTTCCCTATTCAATGGTGCCGCTTAATCTGTAAATGTATTGTTGGGGAACATTAGATTCCATTACACAGAGACGCGAAATTTTCATTCCCATCAAAAGCTTGAACTTAGAAAATTTGCCTCCGAAATATAAAGTACGGAATGTGAAGTATGGAAAAAGCGGGCGGGATTCGAACCAGCAACCCTCTGATCAGTGGGAAAGCGCTCTACCACCTGAGCTAACCAGACATGGCTCCCAACCTCAAACTTCTTTGATGCCTTTCGTCAACTATAATAAATTTGTGATCCAAACAAAAAATCTTTCTAGGCCAGACCCCAACCCTAGCCATAACCCTAACTGTTCCATAGCCTTCCCAAACCCCAAACTAGTCCAACACGCGCGGAGAAATTGTGTTTTGAAGGGCGATTCTGCTATAGATGAGATCAAATTAGGTCGTCGTTTATGACGTCATGGCGATTTCTTGGCAACCCGCACATGCGCAGTAGCCATTTTCCTTGACAACGCGGAGGCTGGTGTGTTTACATTGGTTTCAACGAAGGATTCCGGCAATCAGCAGCATTTTGGTGGTTCTCTTCGATATTTCTGCAGGAGAGCCCTTAATTACACTGTGAACGGGTCTGGTAACAGTTGAGGAACGGAAAAATCACTGATTTCCCCGCTGGTTTCCCAAAGTTTGAGCGAAGAATGGGGTGAATTCGCGATCGACCGGCCACGTGCATCGCCATTTTTGTCCATTCGGAGACCAAACCTGGGCGAATTTTTCTGTAAATCTCACCCGATTTTCGTGATGGTAACGATTTTCAGGAGCACCAGGTGATTATCTCGAGGACCCACACACTTATAAACACAAAGCTGGGCGAAAAGCCCACAGAAAACGGCAAAATGTGCGACCCACCGGCAAATCCTTCGTTGAAAGCCATTAAGCAAGAAAGTTTTTTTTCTCCAAAAGTGGTCCGAATGAGGCCTGGATGGATAAAAAGTCATCACAGTAATTTTGTGACAGGTAACTTTCCCGCCGTTTAAAACATCGACTTCCGGCTTGGACCAAGGAAAACGGCAAAATACGAATTATCCATGGCAATGACCTAATTACGAAGTTTGATCTCATCTATATAAGGCTGCGTTTAGCTGACACGCGGAATGCGGTATAGGGACGCGGAAACCCTGGCGGAAAGGTATGTTGTATGGGAAAATGCATTGCATTTTCCGCTTCCGCGTTCCGCAATCCGCATTCCGCGTGTCAGCTAAATGCAGCTTTAGAGTTTAGTACATTGTAGTTTCTGTATCAACCGCTAGATGGCACTAAAATGTGGCGGGAATAAAAAAAATCGCGTCTGGTTAAGCCGACGACTACGCTTAGCGATTGCGAAAACTTGAGCCTGCATTTAGTGATGTTATGTAAAAGTATGGCAGGAGAGGAGAGAGGCCATCGATTCCTGACAGCGCTTCAGAAATGATCTAATTTGTCTTCCTTACAATAGATGACGCTGATATAACCTCTTTCCCGCGATGCGATATGCGACAAAGGTGGCGCTATATGACATCTTTCGGTCGTGTCGATTCCAGCGCGGCTATGCGTGCACGCTGGTCCATTATTAAAGCGGCACAGTATTGAGTATTCCTTCCCCATCCTGCGCCAAATATACCGCCTTGAGGGAGACCTCTATTGACAAAGTGGTTAAACTACCGCTTATCAACCTCACCACATGTAGAGTAACTCTCGTTCCTAGGGTATCCACTATGCATTGTATTGTAATCATACATTCTCCAACACTGGGATGAAAGGCAAGACTACGTTATTGGAGAATGATGCAATCACCGTCGGTGGCGCCGGCTATTGACAAAAGGTGGCAATATAGTGGCCCTTTAAAGGAGCACGGTATGCGCTCTCTAATGGGTAACTCGAGTCCCGATGTAGAAGAGCCACCTAGCGGCAGCAATACGAACTACAAAAATCCATTACAAGTATCGGTCCATTTGCCGACAACGTATGTTGGAGAGTGGCGCGCCCGGTGGCGCGGTGGCGCCGGCTGTCGAGAAAAAGTGGCAATACCGGGCTCCTTTAAAACTCAAATAACTGAATTTTCCTAACGTAATTAAGACAAGGATTCTTTCAAAACTTCTTCATTCAGATAAAATGCTTGATGCAACATCCACTCAATCTTCTATGACGTCGCCGACAACTGGGCCTACACCGGAAATGACGTCAACTGCAACGACTGAGAGAACGACGACGACAACAACTCCTGCTACCACGGCTGCGCCATCTACAACGACGACGACTGCGAAGCCAGGTTTGTGAATTTATATGTGTTCTGAGCTGGGTACCTAGAAAGACAGGTGTAATAGAATCTAATGTCCCCCGATATGTGATGTCCCCCAATAATACATTTACGGATTAAGCGGCACCATTGAATTGGACTCTAGAGAGACCAAGACCCTTAATCCTGTGACAAACAATACAGGGGGACATCAGAAAGACGGGGCATTAGATTCTATCACACCTGAACGGACCGAAACGGGCAACAAGTTCATTGCGTTAGTTATCAGAGTATATGGGAGGTTTCGGAATCAAATGAGAAACGTTAACGTTAACGACAACGTTATTTTTGTACCGAAAATGCAATATAAAATCTGGTGTATGTAGTATGAAAAATATCAAAGTCACTGAGCTGCGCGTGTTGCAATGGAGAAAACGCTTGTAACGCTTGCAACTACGCCTGTAATTTGTCGTGAATGTTTTATTATGACATTTTAAAGGATATAAAAATTACAAACTGTTAACATCAATCCCCGATTTTGCACCGTTCCGACCCGTTTCGGTCCGTTCCGGTGTTTGAATGAACCGTTCTGAGCTTCACTCTTGAAGGTAAAAGTTACAACTGTTTGCTTGCATTCAACCGTTTCTTCCATATTTCGACGGAAATTCCATCTCCAAGATCTGTTTTTTTTCTCCTAATCTCCACGATACGCTCATGCGGGGGTAGGGGGATACAGGACGAGAGATGGGGAAAATAGAGCACAAGACGACTACAAGCAACATACAGATTAAATATGATTAATTTTTCATAACGCATTAACCTGTTGAGTGGATTGGACACCGTCGTAACCACGGAGTTATTCTTCCGGCGTCACGGTTACCATGACAACAAAATGGCCGCTGTACTGCGGTCGTTTGTTTTCAAATTATTGGCGTTTGTTCAGCATGAATGAGTAAATGGAGAGCCATTAATTTCTTAGTGTCAGACAAATCAAACAAACCGGGGAAAGTATAATATGCTGGGAGGAAGCGCGGACTATGATGTATGACAATTCTTCCTGACTATGCATCAGTGGCGGATGTGGGGTACTGTCAATGAGTGGCAGCATAAAGGAATCAAACATAAAGGTTCAAATTTAGGGCCGTATGCACCAAACGAAGATTATCTTGAACTCAGGTTGAGCCGCAACTTTTCAGTTGTTTAGGTTTGCCAGCCAGGCATGATGTGACAATGGGCCTTATTCCGTTAATCTAATTGTAATGTCACACTGGCACACCGGCCACACTGAAAAACGTTACATTGGCCGTCTTAGCACGTGACTTCAAAAGGAGGGTTCAGCCAGCGATAATCTACTCCCTGTGTGACCTTTTTGCGACAGGATTTCTGTCTCCAGATACAGAAATCTCCACTTGTCTTAGTGTGTGCTGCAAGCTTTAGCCCTGTTTCTACTGGACCGGTTTCCGCTTTGCGTTTTGCGATTTCACAGGGTTTTGGATAATCCTTCGATGGTTTAACAATACATGGCATGTTAATGAGGGGGTCGCCACTTCTCCACAGAAAGATGTCGCTGCGACCAAATCAGGCCTTTTCATTGTCTTCAGGACGTCATCTCCGTGGCAATGTGCGGTGCGAGCATGAAGCCACAACGTCACGGCAGTGTGACGTTGACGTTCTGTACAACGTCACAGTGGAAAAGTGGATACGGTCGCAGCGCCATCAAACGGGAGAAAAAATTAGGCTACCTCCCCATTATCCCAATATGCCTGTGAAAATCGCTCCCGTACCGCAAACCGCGCCGCAAACCGTTGTAGTGGATACGGGGCTTAAAAGGCTTGTATCCACTACAATGGTTTCCGGTGCGGTTTGCGGCGCGGGAGCGGTTTTCACAGGCATTGGGACAATAAACGCGCCATGTATTGTTAAACCATCGAAGGATTATCCAAAACCCTGTGAAAAAATCACGGCGCGGCAAACCGCAGCGGTAACCCGGACCCGGCGGTTTTCACAGGCATTGGGATAATTACACGCCATGTATTGTTAGAATATCCAAGGATTATCCAAAACCCTGTGAAAACCGCACCGCTCGCTCGCTGCAACCCACGGCGGAAGCTGTATACACGGCTTCAAATTCCCAATTATGAGCCCCGAAAAAATCTGTAGCCGATTCGGCAAGACAGGAAAATTTCAAACACAATTCGATTACATGCATAAATTCAAGCCCACGTCATACGTATATCCCCCACACAAATTAAACCGCACAACTGTTTACAATCTCATCCTGGAGACATGCCGTCTCCAAGGGCCCCCATCCGCCATATTTAAACAATCGTCGGCAACGAATCTACTGCGGGCTAAAACAATGCACCATGCAGAACACACTGCGCAGTCTCACTCGACAACTTGTTAACTACCTTGCTGTTTCTGATAGTACAATACCTGGAATAATGTTGAAGTGATTTTACGGATTTTGAGATCAGTGGATATTTTCTTTACTCAATATTTCTTGCATTTTTGTGATATATTTTTCTGTGATAATGAAGTGGATTGTTCCAGTTTTTGCGCTCGTTGCGTTGCTGGCCATTGCAGGTGGGTTATAACTTAGTATATTTTGGTCCGCATTGCAGGAAAATTTCTGCAATCCGAAAAATAGTGATAAAGCGGGGTTCATTGGCACACGGATTTTGTCCGATTCTGGACCCATGTTCCCGAATCCGTCGTAAGGTTAACGATGTCGTTACGCTATGCATTTTTTCAGTTTTAACGACATCGTTATAAACCTAACGACGGATTCGGGAACATGGGCCCAGGTCCGTAAAAAATCGATCAAATTGACTTTTGAATATTGTGCTATCAGGAAAACTAGGGGCAAACGGACTGAAAACGGACCGGATCCGTGCGCCAGTGAACCCTGCTTAATACAGGGCAGGGGCGGATCCACTATTTCGGAAAAGAGGGGGCGCACTGTGCTGAAACATTGAAAGCGGCGAATTTCAATGATTTCCTCCAAATTTCAGAATTACACGGTCGATTTTACCAAATTGTTGGCCAAAAGGGGGCGTGCGCCGGGCGCCCCCTCTGATCCGCGCCTGCAGGGTGCCCCCCCCCCCAAAACGCACAAGCATACCGCTACTTCTACTTCTCACAGTCCCAAACTGTACGCAGCAATGGATGGAGAATCTTTCTAGAAGAAAGAAGACACCAAGATATCCTGATTCGGTCCAGTGGTTCGAGCTCCAGACCCTAGTTTGTAAAGCAAAGTCGCAGCCCTAGTCATGCTGAATTTGCAGTTCGCAGGAAAGTTGATAAAAAGACCTCTGACTTGGCTCCACAAAAATGGCTCTGGCGCTAAAAGTACTGGACCGAATCAAGGCATCTTGGTGTTATTTTTCTCCTAAAGATACCCATTCATACAGTTGGTTTGCGGCTGGGGCTAATGGAAGTAGGCTTGTGCGTTTTTCTTTTCCTCGGCCAACCTGTATGCTCTTTGACATTATGAGTGTTAATGACATCAATAGAAGTATGGAACATGTACATTTTACATGTACATGTATCGTTACGTAATTTTTGAAGTCGCCAAAGGTAACTTGGCTTTTCAAGGTCTTCGTTGATGATTATTGCCTAACAGAAATTGGTTACTAAATCGGTTTTTTTTTGCTTTACAGAATCGGTATACATTACAAGTAAGTGAAGCTAGAATTAGTGGACTTAGTGAGGGGTAGCATTTGTACATAAATAGGTCCGTATTCTAGAAGCCTCAGTCCTTACTCTCAGGTTAACTTTAAGCTTTTGTGTTCTGCCCGGCAAACAACAGCTGAAGGTAAACCTTAGAGTTAAGGAAGCTTCTAGAATACGACCCTATTATCTTTAATGCTTTACGTCTTGAGTATTTGAACATGTGTGCTTCCATCAGGGCCAAAGCCGAAGCATTATTGGCGCAGGTAAGTATGGAAGAGGCCATCTCAAGCTACTTATAATATGTTCCTCACTTGGATGGGGTCTTGCTCTTGCAAAGGAACAAGGTACAAGGCGACGGACGTGCAGAGCCAGGGATATTAATCCCTTTGGCCCATCTTAGCAGGATTTTCTTGATGCGTTTCTTGCAAGAAAAATCTCACTGAGATTTTTCTTACTAAGAAACAGATACCTTAGCTATTCCTTAGTTAGATATTAGTGAGAATAATCGTATCAAGATCTGACTAAGATGAAAAACTACATTCATCTCTGATGGATCTCGGTTGATCCCAATCTAAAACTGACTAATAGAATCAAACTGCGGTATTTTAACAACTGACATGTTTAGGATTTCACTTTTTGTTTACAATGCTTGTACGAAATCCCTGTTTAGAACTTACAGCAGCATTTCACGCTAATCCATCTTTTCAAGACACCCCACATTACTCCCGATTCAATTAATGATTTACGCTATTTGTCCCAAACAAAATGACCAGGACAATGAGACGGTGGTGTATTCCACCAGCCACCATCACGCTGAGTGCGTGTTGTCATACCGACGACGAAGTGTCGCTGGTCGGATGCAATTCATTTTATTTCCATTATTTATGCATGAGTCAATATTGTGGGTTTAACTCGCTGGTGCGAAGACAAAATCAGGTGATGGGCTCAGTGGAACAGAACGGTGTCTCAAGGGAGAATGCGGAGGGTGCGCATCACTCCCTCTCCAACAACGAGTTGAACTCGGAATTGGTCTAAAGGCGGTGACAGACTGGCGCGTAAGCAGCGCGTCGGGAAGCGTTGAACCAATCAGGGAGGCGGTAACACGGACCGAAACACCTACCCAAGAATCTGATTGGTGAACGCCTGCAGGACGCGACGCGTACGCGCCAGTCTCTCACCGGCTTAAAGGCCCGTTTCCACAGAAGCGGTAGCGTGAGCGTTTTGACGCTTCGCCCATTGTTTGGAAGCAGAGCGGCGGAAAATAACAAAAGATTTGACGCATCACGCAGCGTGAAACGCGTCTGTGGAAACGAGCCTTTAGGCTGAGTTTACATCGAGGCACACGCGACACGAACACGCAGGCGAACAAAGGTTTCATGGGGATGAATCCTTTGTGAGGCCATTGTTCGCATGCGTGTTCGTGTCGCGTGTGCCTCGATGTAAACTCAGCCTAATACTGATGTCAGGTCGACCTACGATGGCACAGAACAGGCGGCGACTGACGTTTCCTGATCACTTTGGGCAAATACCAGCCCAGGAAATTGATGACATTATAATAATGAAACTGTGCTCTGGGTGTTCCGAAACTTTTGTAGGGTAGTTTGCAAAAAATATCATCAGCACCTGAAATGCTCTTTGGAAACTTCTTTTTCAGCTCCGTACAAGCGCACAATAAAAGACCTGTGCGATGCTGATAAAATCAAGAACGAAGTATGGCTGTACAGTAATAAAAGTGGAAACTGCTACCAGTTCTTTGGTCAAGATAAAAAAAAGAATTTCGCCGACTCAAAAAAGGAGTGTGCAACTATCGGAGGGTCTTTGGCTTCTATTAAGTTTCCTGAAGAACAGAAGTTTATCGACGACGTGCTTAGACAGGACTATTATGATCACTTGATCGATGGGACCAGAGAGGGTACGTACACTCATGCCAAAAAGTAAACGGACATCACTTTTTCTTGAATATCTCCAAACCATTGCAATGTAAGAGACTGAGCCTAACATATGTGATAGCAAATTTTCCTGGCTATCTGATGATATCAAAATCCAGAAAATCCGGTGAAATCCACCTTTGATAGAAGGAATTTTGGAAAGTTATGTTTTTGCAACTTTTTTATTTGCAGGTTTTCACTGGAATTTTCTATAGCAGTGTGTTCCCTTCATCGAGAGCTTTCATATCATATCTTAAATTTTCAATTATTTTAATTAGAAATGTGGTTTTTAACCAGTTTTATCGAAATTATTCTGCATTTGCTTAGAAGTAGAAGTAAAAGATTATGCATATCAAACCAAGTTACTGCTTTTACTTTTACTTTTGGCTTCAAACTTTTGGCTTTTACTTTTTGTTTTTGCTAAAAACGTGGCAATATCGTGCGCCCCTTTAACCGACGTGCATGTAGGCCTACACGGTGTAGCTCGATGTCATCGCAGCATTAACCCTTTTCACCTCTCAATTCTAGTCGGTAAAGATTATACATGGGGAGATGCAAAAGAAGCTATGAAGTACTTGAATTTTGTCGGCGATAAACAGCCAGAGGGAACAGACACCTGCCTTGTGGCGACAAAAAACTACGTCCCTCGTGGTGGCGGCTATGCAATGATAGCAAAATGGAAGGCATCTGACTGTACAGTGCAACATAGTTACATATGTCAAAGGAAAGGTGAGAATTAAAGCGGATTGTTCGCGTCTGTGCAAAGTGAACCAAGGAATAATAAAACAACCCGTTTTAAGCCTAGGTCACAAATGCACCGGACCCCGTACGATTTTCCCCACCCAGCGGCTTGCTGCGGATTTTAGAGACTGAAACTCGGATCTAAGATGAATCATGCCAAAATCGCCTCAATAGATAGGCGGAAAGTAGGCTGGATCAAACTGGGCACCGTAGAAATTGGCCAAAATATCTGTTTTTACTCGCCGTACGGGCCCCGGAGTGGATATGTGACTGGGGCTTTATTCGTAACAACAACTGGCGGCCGCTCTGGAAATTGTTCTGTGGAATCTTTGACTCAGCGCGAGTAGTCCGCTTTAAAATTTTGTACAGATGTATATTTATTGATGAATCAATACGTAAATGCAAAAATACCGCGTAGCTGAAAATTCCGCGAAATTTTTCATTCATTTCGCCATACGACACAACTGACATCCGGGTTTTCCATCCCCCAGTGGGGGCGCATGCGCGAGATCACTAGAAATCGCCATGACGACGACCTAATTTTGGCAAGATGGCCGCTAGCAAAACTCTGCGGGTAAAAAGGGCAGCGGTTCGAAACTGCTTGTCATGCTTGTGGGTCAAGAAATAGTGCGTACCAGCATAAAGGAATCAAGCATAAAGGTTCAACTTACAAATTTAGCATTTTATAAATGTGGACAGTATCCGCCTTTAAACGAACCTCAACAGATTTGCATTCTGACTCTTCCACATGACAGGCAAGACCATGTTGCATGTTTTCGGCAAATTTTGTTGAATTCCGATAAGCTGATCTTATGATACAAAAGGACTGAATTAATGAGAACACACGAACGATGTGAGCGCAGGGTCATCTGTGTACATTTGAATAGGCTAACGTGCATTTGCACATGGAACACTAATTGTGCTGAAAATAGCTATGGTATCCTCAGAAATGGAACGCAAGACATCAAGTTGACAAATTCATGTACCCCTTCACCACAAAAAAGTTGAAGCTCGTGCCTATTACGTAAACCCGAAATTCAGGCAATGAGAGACATCTGGTGGCAACACATGAAGTGTATCCCTCAGTAAGCTCATCGTTCGCAGTTAAACCTTTATGGCACTAGTGAGTATAGAAATTGGTGCCACTAGCTAGCCAATCAGCGATCCGCTTGCAAGACCACTTTGGTGCCATGGCGACGGATGTTCCTTCGAGCCAACATGGCAACCTATGCGCCTCCAAATTCTCGACGTGTTTCAGCCAATCAAATCATGTCTTTCAGCTGCGTCGGCTCAACTGTACATGTATTGTGGCTTTTGATTGCTTGGGCATCATCAGCGTCGTCTTTTCGTAATATTTGAATTTTTCTGCCAAAAATAACATCTTTTATTTTTATTTGAGTACTACTATATGGGGAATAAACGGTGTGACCGAGCGTATACGATGCCAGAATCGGATGAAGTTTACTATTTACGAAGTAGATCATTAAATTAACATTTTTTTCTGATTCGCTTTTAGCCAAAAGATGTCCTGAACTAAAGACTATTCTTCAAAAGCACACCATGGCTGTACCGCCCTCCCCTTACATAGAACTCACCATCGAATTCCAATGTGCCCAAGGTTACGAGCTCCCCGACTTTGCTGCAAGGTATAAAGAGTGGCAGGCCAAGGTGGCAGGTAGGTACCAAAAATAACCTACCTACTCTTCATTACACATCCGATTGGCGCGAGGTTTATGGCCGATATCTCCACAACGGCTGGGTCAAATTTGGCATACCACACATTAATCGATTTGTCTTTTTTGCTGCTACAGCCGTCTCAGTGTCATTTTCCCTAAAACCTTGACATAAAAGAGTTCTTTTTCTAATCACAGTTCGTGGCGGCCATTTTGAAATGACGCAATGCATCGCGCATGTGTAAACTGCATGCACTGAGCATTGTGGCGAAATGAATGGCGTTTTGAGAAGGGGATCCGTTTTGTCGGCCTTACACGAAAAATGAAGATAGCAGAAAGATACCGACAAGAAAGACAAGTCAATGATGTATAGTATGCCAAATTTGACCCAGCAGTTGCAGAGATATTGGCCGCAAACCTCGCACCAATCGGACGTGGAATGAAGAGTAAATCTATTCTTTTTCTTAATTATGCAATAGAAATGCAATCCTAAGTGCAAGATTTACTTCAGATTTTCGGGGGCCAGTCTGTATTACAATAGGAAGGTTAAGTAATCAAACGATAAAGTAAACGTTAACGACAACGTTATTTTTGTACCGAAAATCCAATATAAAATCTGGTGAATGTGTAGTATGAAAAATAATGTTGTCGTAAATTCACGTTTGTCGTTTGATTTCTAAACCTCCCTATTGTGTCTAAAATTGCAAACTTTTTATCACATTCCCATTTTGCTTCAGCGAACCCCAACATAACCCTAAAGGAACCAAAGTTCAAAACAACGCCTGCAATGGAGGCGAAATGTGACGACACAGGGAAGTGGGTCGGCGCGGACACAATCGCCCCTTGTGAACGTAAGTCACAATTCTACTGGAGCCATATTTAGGACACCGACACCAAAATTTCAAAAGTGTAGTTCATACTTCGACGCACGACCATCGGCGTCCGACGCGCCTGGCCCATCAAAATCTGAACGCCGACTTCGCGTAGTTGATTCATAGTCCAGCGTACTCCAGCCTACACTCCTGTCGCAGTGTTTTGTTTCGCTCCGTACCTATGCTTCACAAACCACTTCTTCGAATGGCCGGGATTCTGCCGATTTACCGCCAGATGGCACCACTACTGTTCCCGCTGCCGCGCTGGAGAAAGTGTTTTAGGATTTTGCTCAGTTGCAGCCTAATGGCGGGCGCTGATTGGTTGGACAGTAGTGGTGCCATCTGGCGGTAAATCGGCAGAATACCGGCCATTCGAAGCAGTGGTTTGTGAAGCGTAGGTACGGAGCGAAACAAAACACTGCGAGAGGAGTGTAACTTCAGCCACGGCGAGCATACTTCCATCACCCTCAGTCCAAGAAAAGCACCGGTATGCATGGATAGAGAATCTTTCTAGGAGAAAAATAAGATCAAGACACCTTTATTCAGTCCTGTAGTTTTAGCTCCAGAGCTATGTTTGTGAAGCAAACTCGGCTGGCTTATCGACAAACCGCAAATTCAGCATCATTAGGGCGTTGACCTGGCTTTACAAAATAGGGTCTGGAACTTGAACCACTGGACCGAATCTGGATATCTTGGTGTCGTCTTTCTTCTAAAAAGATTCTCCATCCATTGCTATCAGTAATGAGGAGCCTGATAGCCCAGTGGTTATCACGTCCGCTTGGCAAGCGGCAGGTCTCGGGTTCGAATCCAGCCCGGGCCATATGGGATTTCATTCCCGGCTGTTCACGTCCGTCGCATGGGACATGGTGCCTTGTACCTTGTGCCTTTGCAATGGCAAGTAAAAGACCCCATCCAAGTGAGGAACATGAGTAGCTTGTGATGGCCTCCTCCGTACTTACCAGGGCCAATAACGCTATAGCTTCGGCCCTGACAGAAAAATGAAATACAAATTGCTATCAGTAGTTTTGGGCTGTGGGTACTGGAAGTATGCTTGTGTGTGAGTGTGTTTTTTTGGGGGGGGGGGCTATCCTGTAATTTTTGTCATTTTAGCGATAAGTTGCGTTGAAATCCCGAAACGTCCACACACCACATTAAACACCACAAACCGTGTGTTCCCCTCCTACATCGCGTATGAATGCAACATGGGGTACCACTACAAAGGCTTGAACACGACCGTCATGACGGCATGGTGCGGCCCGGACAAGCAGTGGATAGACGTACCCGAGGAGTGCAGCCGTAAGTGGGAATATCATTATAATATCATCTTCATCAACCCTATAGACCTTTCCAACAAAGACGGTGGTCTAACAGTTCTCACCATATGACGTCATAAGCTTAATACCATTCATTGGCCGCTGGCACGCTTAGCTGGTCAAGCGGGCCATGGGCACAAAAATTTAGGTAAATAATTTTCTGAGAGGATGCGGTTGCTAGTGTTATATCACGATTGGACAGTGAATGGCCATGACGTCAAATGGGAGACCTCGTAGGCCACCATCTTTGTTGGAAAGGTCTTTTGGCAGCTGGTTGTAAAGGCCCATTCAGACGACCATACGTTTGTTCAAATTTTCATCCAACATTTGTATGATGATGTTCGAGGGGGAATGTTTTATCGACGTGTAAATGGGAATTTGAACATCTGCGAACAAGTGCGAACATGTTGGATGATGTTCGAGGGTAGGTTCATGTCAGTGGGACCACTTCATCACAGGTGGCGCTAGCAACTGAAAACCTGCAGATTTTGGCTTAAGGAATTAAACCCGAGGCGGAGGGTCTTGGTTGCGACACCAAACCCGCGAGGGTGGAGCTAAAATGTAGTCCAAACCCGAGGCGCGTCGCCGAGGGTTTGGACGGATTTTTTGCTCCACGCTCCGTCCGTCAATGATCAGTGAATCACGCACTGTGTGTACAAACCTGTAAATCGTGCCCACATCGTGTGCATCTGTGTGCAGCACTAACAGCAAGCTGCAGGAGTCGAAATGAGATCGCAGGGTGCTTTCTTCAACGGACTATCCGCAGAATATTTACCCAATGGTACAAAGCGTAGTTGGGATAGGTCACTGAGTATCCACCTCGCCGATATTCGCTGCACTACCTCGCTGAATGCTCGAAGCGAGAAGCGTTGGACGCCAGACGCCATTTTGGAAATACTGCATGAGCGGGGTTCAAGACTGCAGTATTGGAGAATGATCAGTCACCGCCGGTGGCGCCGGCTATCGAAAAAAAGTGGCAGTATCCTGTCCCTTTAATAATTTTTTGCGTCGCTGTCGACAATTTCAAAGTAATCTGCGATTAAATCGTGAAAAAACTATTTAATAGTTCAAGTAGAGAACTCAATTTATTTTCTTACTTATCTACTCCTGTACAGCTGTTGAATGTGGTGAATTTCCCAGGGTCTTCAATGCCACAGTCAGCGCTAACAAGAACCGATTCCAAGATTCCGTCATCTGGCAGTGTAACCCTGGATACATGTTCCCGGACGGGGAAGTACGGAAGTGGGTGGCCTGTAAGGAGAATTACGTCAATAAGCTCATAGGGAGATGGAACGCCAGCAAACTTGAGGACTGTGGAAGTAAGTCCTTGTTAAATGGGGATCCTAGCTACGATAGAGGGCAGCACACCGAAACCCGGTCCTATACAATGGACGCCTTTTGTTTGGGAAATTGATCAGGATCGGGATGTCAGTTTCATTTCAAATAGTTTTAACCACTAGTGACACCTATTGAGGAAGTCGGCTAGGGTCCCCATTGGGAGAGAGCCTAGTATAGGCTACAGGGTCGGATCGGGGGTGGGGGGCATACGCCCCCTATTTTTGGCAGAGCAATGATTTTTAGCAAGAAAAATTTAATCACATAAAAAAATTTGAGTATATTGCTCTCCGATGTCAGGAAAATGCATCTAAAAGCTCTTAAATTGTCAAATTTTTCTGGGGAGGGCCCCAGCTTCCCTCTTCTGGGCTTCGCGCTTTCAGTGCTCACCACCTCCGTCGAGCTACGTCCCTTTCTGTCAACCCTGGATCCGACCCTGGGCAACCTGCACGCCACTGTAACGTTTTTGAATGTTGCCTATTGTAGTGTTCCCGCGGGCTTCAGGGCTAGGCCCTGTAATTTGGCCCCGATCCGAATCAAGCAAGGAATAAATCAACTAAACACATGGGCGTTTCTCTCCACAGCACGTGTATTCTAAACTCTCTCTGTTGCGTCTCCCCGACGCTACACACAGATGGCGCCAGCACACGGGCGGGGCCGACTACCGGGTGTCTCACAAACACACACCTCACCGAGCGGCACAATACACCTATCAGTGACTGTTCCCCTACTATTGTCTAACGGAATATGCTGAGAAACGTGTCCATCTATCTGCCTGTGTTTCCAAAACAATAAAGGGGCACACGGCACTACTACGGAGAAACACTGGCCGATAAAAGTAAAAAACATGTGTTTTGAAATTCCTATAACCCATGAATAAAAAGTGTTAATCCTTGTTGGAGTAAAGCACAGCGCCATCTGTTACTCGACGGTGACACTACGCTAATCAAAACAAAAACACAGGCCCCGAGAGAGCTATCAGTGAGTTTAGATCACGTATGTAACCAAAAAAACGCAAGTTTGTTAAATACACTCCCCGAGATCACGAATTCGCGGGTGTATTTTGTGACCCGTCACAGCAAAATTAGGCGCGTGTCGCTCAGAACGTTGAGCCTCAACGAACTAAGATGACACCGGGAGAGAATGAAAAGAAATAGACTGTTTCAGATTTCACAATAGACAGACAATACTGAAACTGACAAACATTTGGTCTCAACCTGCCAAGCCAACGACCGACATGCGCCTGGCTTTGCTGTGACGGCAACATTTAATATTAGGGAGGTTTCGCAAGCGCCCGGTTAGGCCATACGACGACGTTTTTCTATTGTTTGGGTATACCCACACAATAGATAAACGTCGTCGTAGGGCCTAACCGGGCGCTTGCGAAACCTCCCTATTGTTGTCTATTCACGACTGTTGAAGGTCTCAAACTATTGCTGTACATTGCAAGTATTGTCACCCTACAGTGAACTGTTTGAACTGCCCAACAGTTATGAATAGACAACAACTCTATTACAAACTAGCGTTTTTATGGTTCCCGATCACTAAGATCGGGAACCATATTGTTTTTGGTCATGGTGTCTGTGTGTGTGTGTGTGTGTGTGTGTGTGTGTGTGTGTGTGTGTGTGTGTGTGTGTGTGTGTGTGTGTGTGTGTGTGTGTGTGTGNCGGGTGATTGAGATATCATGAGATTTGATATATCAAACTTGATAATTTGAAATATCTCTGCCTGTGTTAGAGATAGAGGCATGATATCACCCATACTTTGGTTATTGAGGATGCCCACTTCGATTATGCAATGACCTTGATGATCAGAGGTCAAGGTCAAGGTCAAACTTGATACTTTGAAGTATCTCTTCCTGTCGTAGAGGTAGTGGCATGATATCACCCATACTTAGGTTATTGAGGATGCCCATTCCGATTATGCAATGACCTTAACGATCAAAGGTCAAGGTCAAGGTCAAACTTGAAAATTTGAAATATCTATGCCCATGATACAGATAGAGACATGATATCACCCATACTTAGGTTATTGAGGCTGCCCATTTTGATTATGCAATGACGTTGATGATCAGATGTCAAGGTCAAGGTCAACAATGAGATGAGTTATTGGCATGAGATCAAGTTCTGTGGGATTCAGCTTCGTTGTCCATCAGTCAATGTATCCAGATCTCTGTCACTGTATCCTGATCTCTATCAATGTATCCTGATCTCTATCAATGCATCTGATCTCTATCAATGTATCCTGATCTCTATCAATGTATCTTCATCTCTGTCAATGTACCGTTCATGTGAAAGTACATACTCGGGAACCATACGACATTTACAATGTCATCTTGTTTGGTTAGATACGTGTTCTAAACTCACTGACAGCTCTCCAGTGGCCTGTGCCATAACGCACAGCGCCATCTGTTAATCAACGGTGACACTACGCTAATCAAAACAAAAACAAAGAGTGCCCGCCGGGCAATATCTCTCGGATGTCTCCCTTTAAGCCCGTGTCACACTGTCCCGAAGTTGACACCCGATGGCCATACGAATTATGGAAACTTTTGGAAATCTTACTGATAAATGGTTAGGGTCGAAAATTTGCAAGATTCTGGAAGTTGACTTCGGGGCCATCTTCACGCGAAATTCAAAATTCCATATTCGTGTGGCCATCGGGTGTCTAATTTCGGGACAGTGTGACACGGGCTTTAAGGCGTGACAGCACTTTAACCACTTGTAAATCTGCCTCTGTCTTTCAGTTTTAAAGTGTAAGGACCTGGAAATGCCCACCGCGATCAACACCAAGGACAGTAATGACACCAGCTACAATACAATCGTGACGTGTGCCTGTGACTCCGAGGATTATGAATTCCCGGACGGCACCTCATCAATACAAGTCAGATGTACTGATGAAGCCAGGTGGAAGCCTAACGTCCCGCAGTGCACAAGTAAGGAGATTAGCGTAATTAGAATAAAGCGGGTGATCCACTGTTCCGATTTTGGCTTGAGACAGGGTTGCGATCCCTTGCGATCACCTTATATGGCAATCGGAAGTCCTTATAAGGTGATCGTAAGGGATCGCAACCCCGTCTCAAGCCAAAATCGCAACGCTAAAGGAACGTTCTAGAATACGGGCCTTAGCTTAAGGTTGGCTTAAAGGCTCCCTTAACGCTAAGGGAACGTTCTAGAATACGGGCCAAAGACTCCCTTGACGCTAAAGGAACGTTCTAGAATACGGGCCTTAGAGTAGCCTTCCGCACTACTATTTCCTTAATTATTTGTTTCGTTATTTATTTCAGTTTCCCAGAGTTCACTGCCGAGTGTATATTAAATTCAATTCGTTCTTTTCTTTTCTTTTCTAGAAATGGAGTTTTTAGTGTCGTAAATTATGTCTTTTTATAGCAAATCACAATATTGTAGACATAGGGCCGTATTCTTAAATCCTCCTGTAGCCTACATGTAAATAGGCCTAAAGTAGACCTTTATAGAGGCTTCCTTTACTGAGGAGTTCCTTTACTAAAGACTCCTTTAACAAATGGTTTTCAAGAACCATACTTTAACTTCCCTTATGTTAACGTCGTCCTTAAGACAAAGTTGGATACTATAGACCAACCGACGTATAAAGGCGTCCTTAAAGCCCCACAGTTGAATTTTACGATATTTTTAAAAAGTTAGGAGAGTGCACAAAGAGGTCCCATCCCTCGTGAAGGTACTCAAAATGCTTGCCTGATACGCACTTCACAGAATCAAGGCCTAGTTTTCAGCACGCATTGGAAAAAACTGCAGGGAGAGCTCTGATGTATTCTGACAGAGCGTAGTACATTTTACACTACGCTGACGTCGTGCGAGAATCGCGGCGATGATTTGCGTTCACATTCAATACAGTGGGGCTTTAAGGCAAAAAAAGCATTTCCTGTAATGAAGGAAGGTTCTTGAAACGACCCAACCTTTGCTAAAGGGAGGTACCTAAAGGTGTCATTTGGCCCGAGATAAAGGTTGGTTCTTGAAATAAAATTCAGCTAAAGGTTGACTTAAAGGCTCCCTAAACGCTAAAGGAACATAGAATACGGGTCCACGTCTCAAGTCGTTGCCTTGTAAGACGTGAGGCAGCGCTGCAGTCGTCATGACGATCTCAAATTGCAGCTGAAAAAGACGTCAGGCGGCGTTGCAGTCGACGGGACGATCTCATGTCGTAACTGAAGTAGACGTTGGGCGGCGCTGCAGTCGTAACGATATTCTGGACTCGTAGAGGATCCTTCGTGTAGACGTTACACATTTCTTACCTATGACAGTGTGGTCGTCCGACCAACTGCGCGCCGCCCAACTCTTTTTAGCTCGGACTCGAGATCATGGGTCATATGAATAAAGACTAGCAAATGCTTTTACTTCAAATTTGTACAGCATTGCTTAGTGCATTTGTACAAACTGTACACAGTGCCGAATTTCTACGCAATATCGACACTGTCATCGATCGGCATCCGCCATTTTGATTTTTGCGACCGCGGATGGATATGTGATCAGGCCTCGCATATCACAACCATGATACTCCGCGCCCCAGAACCTTGCGCGTGAACAACACTACATTCATGCCTAAGCCTCTCCTTGCAATCTATGTGTCACAATTTCGAAATGAATACAATAAATATACATTTCCCTGAACTTTATGAAGTGGAACAAGTGTATAACGTCTGGGAGATGTTTGGTCACGTGGGTAAACAAAATGCACGCGGTCATGGACTACTTTGGTCTCAGAATAACTGAAAAACCTCGAGATATTTTGCCACAAAATGATTATGCTTACAAATATATTTTTATCATGTCTTGCATCTAAGCCTCATTTTGACCTAGGCAGGCCTATATAATATAATTTATGTCTTCCTGTGGACGTATAACCGTGCACTATCTACTGCGCATGGCGACGCCTGTTTATTGAGTGAACAGTCGACCGCTTTACAATGGTAAGGAATCCTTACACATATTATTGCGCTGCACTTCTTTTCAACATGGCGGTGGCTGATCAATACTAGAGGGTGTTATTCGTAACGCCCTCTGGTGTCAAGAATGGCATTTGTATTGCAAAATTCAAGTAAAAGCATTTACTAGTCTTTATTCACATGACCCATTATCACAACGACTAGAGATTATGACCAACACAGACTTTATTTTGTAACGTCTATTTTGCGGATATAACCGCCCATACATGTATTAAGCCACTTGGGAACCCCTTACAGCAGGTACGTATGAAGTTAATGTTCTGATATAACCCTGTCACCCGAGCTCTGAGATTCCAAACTGCATGCGTATTAAGTTCCACGCATTCATACGCATGCTAACGTCGCACCCTGATGATCTTTCTTCGTCATGTTTCAGAAAAACCCACTGTTCTCAAAACAAAAGGCAAGAAATACGTCCCTGAGCCGATGGAGGCTGACGCCGCTCAGAGTATTGGCTATTCTGCGCTAATCTTCATGATTATATTCATCATAGCTATCTTCTTGTTAGATCTTACGACGATTTGTAAGGATATTCGAATGCTTCGTTACAATTGTCGGCATTTTATGAAGCGAGTGAATGCGAACAAGGCGCCGAAGCCGGCGGACCTGCAACCTATCCCGAAGGATCTGAAGAGTCAGTGATAGAAGATAGGTCACTGAACGAAGCTACTGCTGAAAAGCTCTGTTAAAGCGCCGCTGTATGCATTACGTTGTCTGTCTCGTGGCGGGAAACGTAACCTTTGACCTTTAGGCAACTCAGGTTTACAGATGCAGTCAATGTCCACCGTATACCACAGCGCTAATTCATGGTGGCGAGGTTGATCATGATCTGGGGCCGGTTGCACAAAACTCATGTTAGCGCTAACATGGTGTTAGCGCTAACTTTTATGTTAGATGACGTCAAAATCCATTGTCATTTTACGTCATTTAACATGATGTTAGCGCTAACATGAGTTTTGTGCAACCCAGCCCAGTGTAACAGGACGTTTCGATGCATATGCGCAACAAGACTGTTCAAATCTATCTATTTAAATGATCTAAGTTACCAATTTTAGGCATTGAGACTGTTGCCACACATAAAAGATTGAGTTGAAGCATGGTACCTTACCTGATGAAGGGTTAGTCACTCTATAACAGCGCCTTGAACTTCTCAAGTGAGGAAAAGGATGGCAGCCATTCTTGTCAGTTTTGGTTTCGACGTAGTATCAGTCCAGCATAGGTGTTACCACTAGCTATGTATGGGTTGGACAGGACACCAGTCTTTTCACGTTGGTTCCCGATTCCGCCGCCAGGGGAGGATAGTGAGGCATAACTTATGCATACAGTGGCACTTTAAGCTGCCTATACATAATTATACATGTACAATGTATACACTGGCATCATTTTACCAACATTTTGAACATTCCCGATATGATAAACGTGTTGCTTCCGTTTCTTATTCTTCATACATGCAGTTCCTTTCAGGGAGCGTAAGGACCGAAAAATAGCCTACTATCTTACTGGTGTAACACCTGCCAATGTTCCCCGTTTTTTATGTTCCCGTCTTTGCATTGGGAACTTTTTTAGAATATTGTATTTGGGAAATTCGTGACAATAGACAGCTTGAGAGACCATGACTGTTCAATAGGGCAACATTCACACACAGAAATGCTGGTAGATGTTACACCATATGTAATGACTGAGAATGCCCCCGTATGACAATGCCCCCTTAATGAGGAACCCGCCTGCCATTTATCCCGACAGGTCGGCGCAGCGATCGATGAGACCGAACCGACGTCATTGACGTCGTTTTATGTGCTGACGTTGCGTCATGAAAAAATCTGCTGTACATTTTTCTACAGGAAAAAATGAAATAAAGACGTTGCCGTTATCGCCATCCTACCCCTTTATTTTAAGGAAAAAAGCAAAGAAAGTGCAGAAATTTTCATCCGCGACAAGGTGGTGTAAATTTTAATGTCATGCGATCGCAAAAATAGGGTTTATTTCACGCCAGAAGTTAATGGAAATGACTTGAAATCACGTTGAAAAAAGAAACTTCGGTCTCATCGATCGCAGCGCCACGTCGTGACGTTAGTTCGTCCGGTTCCTCATTGTGTGGCAGGCACTCAAAAGCAGACATGTTTATCGGTGCCTCCCCATTGTCACCTCGTGGCTGTTTCCCTCTAGTATTGGGGCATTGGCAACCGAGGGCAATGAAAAGGATAACACAGGTGTGACAGGAATCAGCGTCCTAGGAATGCAAGTCCGCCGAACAATAGCCAGCTATTGTAAGGTAATATTCGAATGGTCATGGTCTCTCTAGCCATATATTCTAATCCCTCGCTGAACAATAAGACCGGACTTTGATTCCAGGGGGACTTTGATCCCTGTCACACCTGTACTAAAATTGTCCATGTTCTCGTAAAAGATGAAATAATTCACCAGGCACATTTTACACAAAAATACGGTTGTGCGATAGATAGTAATACAGGGCAACATAAAATGCCAAATAAGCCACTTCGAGTTCCGTTTGCGCATGCGCCATATTGGTCATAAATAATAAGTTAATGGCGATCCCTGTAGCACTTTCAAACGCTAAATACAACGATGTGGGTCAGGTCTGAAGTACAGAACTACCTCGAATATCATTCATGTATAAAAACAATTAATTCACTAATATAATATTTCTTACAAACGGAGGAATCTCCGAAATTCACATTCAACTTATACACACTTGGTTTTGTTTACAGAAAATTTCATCCTACAATGCAGTGCGACTATCCCATAATTCCTAACTGAGAAGTGGCTTATTTCTTTACCTGCGACTGCATCTAGATTGGTACCATGATCCTCCGCTAGGTGGGTTTATGAGGATCGGTATAGCCTAATGAAATACCCGGATGGACATTCAGGGTTCTGAGGGTCCATCCGGGTACTTGACAGCAAGGGAATTCCATGTAGTCATGAGGCGATACGTGGATTACATCATCAAACATGGCACGCTACTGGACGCGATCAGTCGTGAACAGTTGAATAGATAGTTACATGTACAGGCCTAGATAGGCCTCCGTCAAGGTCTAAGCCCTGTGGTCGAGTGGTTTAGCGCGCTTGACTACTAAACTGTGCAATGGGTCGGCGAGAGTTGGACTCTGGGCGAAGGCATATACAAAAAAATTGTGGAACAAAAATATTGTGAAATATTAAAGCGAATCAAAAGCGGATTTTGTTTACATTTGGATGGTGTTTGTAAACAGAAAAATCAGCCAATCAGAATGCACGAAAATTTCTTTTGTTGACATTCTGGAGAAGTTTGTTTACATTTTACCCGAAAATTCGTCCCCTTTCAAATTCTATTTCTAATTCAATTTTTTTCGCTTTTGATTCGCTTTAATTGAGTGTCCGTCGGATGGGACTAAACGCCGTGGTCCCTTGTACCTGAGTGTCTATGCCATCGCAACTAAAAGACCCCACGACGCAGGTGGACTGTGGACTCCATACCTCCGGCAAAAACCCAACAGGGTTACAACGCCGGTAATGATACGAATGAATGAAAAAAGGCCATTTCCGACATTTTGTTGTTTTTGCCATTGACCGCGAATGACGTCATTTTCAACGGTGGTGTTTCCTCGTCTTGCAGCCAGGAAAATGCAAAGCTGTAATAGGCTATACCGATCCTCATAAACTCACCTAACGGAGGATCGTGGTACCAATCTACGACTGCACCATTCCAAAAGCCATGCTTTTCTCACAATAAACATACATTTACAGAAAAATCAAAGGAACTACCGAAAAAGGGCAAGAAATACGAACCCGAACCTATGGACTCACCTGACGCGGTGGGAATCGGCATTCCGTCCATTCTGTTTATGATCATATTCCTGGCGTTCATTGTTGTCCTCGACCTGACAACAATCTGTAAAGATATTAAAATCGCGCGGGGAAACTTGAGGCATTTCATGAAAAGAATGAAAAAAGATAAGTAGGATATTTTGTGACGATTGTTCAAAGATTAATGCCCGGTTGTTCATGTGTGGCTCACGTGAGCCTGGCTTATGCACGGTTGTTCAGGTGTGGCTCACGTGAGCCTGGCTTATGCCCGGTTGTTCAGGTGTGGCTCACGTGAGCCTGGCTTATGCCCGGTTGTTCAGGTGTGGCTCACGTGAGCCTGGCTTATGCCCGGTTGTTCATGTGTGGCTCACGTGAGCCTGGCTTATGCCCGGTTGTTCAGGTGTGGCTCACGTGAGCCTGGCTTATTCCACAAACTTGTGTTCACGTAAGTCGCGCTTATGTCTGATCATAAGAACAGCTTAACCAATTCCGGCCCAGTTTCACAAAGAATCTTAAGTCTAAAGTTTGACTTAAGTCGTCATGTGACCAGGTTTCAGCAAATCAGATGGCTTCATTTCAGACTTAAGTTTTTTCTTAGACTTAAGATTCTTTGTGCAACTGGGCCCCGTGTTTATTGCACAGCCTGAATTAAACTTGCGATTACCTAAGCCTGGCTTGTTACCATACTTGCTAACGCTTTCCTGTACAATTTGCTTGATGTGTGCCCAGTTGCTCAGGTAGGCCTATGGCTTACGTGAGCTGATCCAATGCTTCTGCCATCTTCAATGTCTGGCCATACAATGAGTAGGCCTACCATTGTAAGTCGCGCTTATAACCACCCCACTGCCAGGTTTATTATAAGACAGGCTTAAGCTTGGCTTGCGTTTGAAGCCCAACCTGCGCAACGCGCTGTGAAATATAAGTCTGGCTCAAGCCACGCTTATATCGGGATCGACCCAACTGTGGCGTAGAACAACCGGGCAAAAGAAATTAACTCGAGGCGGAGGGTCTTGGTTGCGACACCAAACCCGCGAGGGTGGAGCTAAAATTAATCCAAATCCGAGTACTTTCCGCCGGATATTTAGCTAATGATACAAAACATGCTTGGCATGGGTCACTAAGTATCCAGCTCGCCGACATTCTCTACACTGCCTCGATGAATGCTCGAAGCGAAAACAAAATGGTGGACGCCATTTTGGAAACACTGAGCGGGGTTCTTGGTTGTGTCACCAAAACCCGCTGCATTCAGAATGAGGCTAATGCATTATCCATTTGAAACATACACACGAGATACCAACGTATTTTAGAATAGCCTATCGAAAGCAGGAGTCAAAAATAGCCATTTGCTGAATTGGTTAGCCAAAGTTGTGATAGCTTTTCGTCAGGGTCCAACTGCATTTTTTGCTTGACCCAAATTTCCTGCGCTTTTAGTCCCTTAAAGCACAGGAAGTGAGCGTCAAATAAAAAAAGCACTTAGACCCTGTTAATTCTCGGTTGACGTTTTGTCACTAGAGAAGTACACTGGGTGAGGTCACATATTTAGTAAAACCAGAAATAATAGATACGTGTAAAAGTTTATTTACAGTCTCTTATCTATTTTTGGTAAAATTGGATTGAGTTATTGTTGTGTTTACTCCTAGTTAACCTGAATTCATGATCCTGAAATAACCGTAGAAAATTTTTCATCCATTTTTTTTAAAATTCAGATTCCGGGCCTATTGGGGCTTCAGTGTATAAACCCGCATGTAGGCCTTTATTGAGCATATTCAGAAAATTGGATGAAAAATTTGATCGTGTACAGCGGGCGTTACATATCCTATACCTCGATGCATACCCGAGTGGTTGCGAAAAAGAATCACCGGTTACACCTGCAAAAGCCCATCGGCCTCTCAATAAACATGAAAAATTCCCGTTGAAAGGAACAGACCGATGTCAATGTCCAAGCTTGACCCAACAACAAGCCTATTGTCCAGCATGACGGACAATGCCACAGGCCTACGCCACTGCGCATGAGCAAAAAGGAAAAATTTGACCAACACATGTACAACACATGTAGGCCCTTTCCCTACATGCTGCATATCGGCCGTTCCCCATATGCCTCTGACGACCCTCACTCGTCAGTACATGTATATGGCCCTTACCGCGCCAAATGGTCACCGTTGAATGGCATTACCCAGATGACGCGGATAGCCTTCCAGTAGCCCTTCTGCTACTACACAGACATGACAGAACGAAAAAATAAACCAACTTACTCAGGAGCGAAACAATGCCGTCCACTCCGTCCGCCATGCAGAAAAGGGAAGGGTTCACTCCCTTACCGACAGGGGTCACTGTGGATCAATAATGGCGTCGAAATGAGAAAGTCCCATTATTTTTGATCACAGTAAGCGAAGAAATTAATTTTGAACAATCGTCGTAAAATAAATTTCATGAACGCCCTCGGAATGTCGAGCCCAAAACAAGACCGAAAACAATTGGGCTAAGTATTTTTTTTAACTTTGTTGTTTTTAATATTTTAAACTATCTATTGGAGAGTCTTCATTTATGCACCGTTATTTGCATGAAAAACGGCTTAGACACCGACCTCGCTATGTGTAAATTTGCCTGTACCTACTATGCATCGCCTGGGTCTTCAGGGTGTCTCCTTGTTACTAGATTTAAGACAACTCTTGGGGGCGCCAACATTATCATATTTTAAAAGCGTCAGTGTCAGGACTTCGATTCGAAGATATCAACAGCCTGCTGTGTGGTCAGCAATGCCGACCATCACCAAGAGACCTGGCTTTGCCACTGGGATCTAGCTCCTCCAACATTATCCTATCAAAAGCGTCAGTGTCAGGACTTCGATTCGAAGATATAAACAGCCTGATGTGTGGTCAGCACCAAGAGGAGAAGGTGGACCCCAGCAATGCCAGACTTCTGTGACCTGGCTTTGCCACTGGGATCTAGCTCCTCAAACATTATCATATCAAAAGCGTCAGTGTCAGGACTTTGTTTCGAAGATACATGTATCAACAGCCTGTGTGGTCAGCAATGGGACCATCACCAACACGAGCAGCTGGACCCCGGTAATACCAGACCTTATGATGACCTTACAACTGCGATATTTGTGTTTTTACAAATAACAGAGAATGAGTGAAATTACCTCATCGGACAAAAAAAAAAAATATTCCGCATCCCATCAATATTCAAAACCAAACATTCTTGCTTTAACCTTTTAGATCTTACGCCCTTATGTACGACGTGTACATTGTAATGTACATGAAAGCGTAATCAAAATAATACCTCTTTCCTTTTCCTTTTAATATTCTTGCCCGGTTCATCTGAGCGAACCTCGCTCTCCCTGCCTTTTCTGCAACGCACACATATTCCGATCCAACACGACATCAAAACGTTCATCACAAAATTCAATCATCTTTATTCAATAAGGGGACATGAACCTATGCACTGAAAGTGTGGTACATGTTAAAACAGCACTTTGCTCTGATGTTCCAGATTTTCTGATATTTTCTCCCTTGCCAACTTGGTCTGTACAGTGGGACCTGGGGCCATATATGAAAGCATTCGCAGCTTTGCGTTCAGGCATATCTATTGTAAGGCAGTCAGTGAACAATAGGGCATGTGTAGCCAAACAATAGATTTGCGTGACCGCAAAGCTGCGAAGACTTAATAAATATGGCCCCTGAATCACAAAGCTCGTAACTTACGGGAGTGCGTGGAGTATTATAAAGTTACTAATACTCATCCAACAGCAACTAATACTCATACTCATACTCATGCAGATTATACCCTCGTTCTCTGTCTCATGTAAATATTCCCTGCTTTTTTGCCTGACTGATAAGTGTCACTGCTGCACGCGGAGTACATGTTTGTCAAGTATGATAATTATTGTCCTGTACGTAATCCATTGATAATAGTGAGGTTTCGCAAATGTAACGAAACACGAAGTACGAAATACGAAATTGGACTTCATTTCCATGACGTAATGTATATCAGGAGATGGTTGGTACCACAAATATCGCCTGCTGCAAGAGCGTCTTTTAGCGTATGACGTAAGACCGACAGAGTTACGACGTATATTAAACTTTGAAATTTATCTTTCGTTTCCACTTCGTTGATACGAATTGGAAATTTAAAAATTCAAGAAGCGCCATAACTCTTTCGATCCTACATGACATGCTAAAAGACGCACTGGCAGGAGGGACATTTGTGGTACCAACCATTTCCTGAAATACATTACGTCATGGATATGACGTCCGAGTTCGTATTTCGTCAGATTCGTACTTCGTTTTTCGTCAGATTTGCGAAAACTCCCTATTAGTGAGGTTTCGCAAATCTGACGAAACACGAAGTACGAAATACGAAATTCAACTTCATTTCCAGGACCTGATGTATTTCTGGAGATGGTTGCTACCACAAATGTCCCTGCTGCCAGTGCGTCTTTTAGGATATCATGTAAGACCGAGAGAGTTCTGGTGCATCTTGAATTTTAAAATTTCCACTTTGCATCTACGAAGTGGAAACGATTAATATACACCGTAACTCTATCGGTCTGACGTCATAGGCTAAAAGAGGGGCTGGCAACAGGCCATATCTGTGGTAACAACCATCTCCTGAAATACATTACGTCGTGGAAAAAAGTCCAGGTGTATTTCGTACTTCTGTGTTTTGTCAGATTTGCGAATCGCCGGTAGCTCCGATTTTCCATGTTAAAGGAGCACGGTATAGAGGCTATGCACGTGACGTCATCAGCGAGGTGACGCCATGTTGGATGGAACGTCGTGACATGCTGACGCAGTGCATCTGACCACGTGCTCCGTCCATTTTCCATCCAACACGTGGCGTCAAACCCATTGATGACGTCATTTGATGACGTCAGTGCATAGCCTCTATTGGATCTCAAATGCGTTATTTGACTGCCGACGTAGAGGGAGCCACCTAGCGGCAGTAATACGAACTACAAAAATGCATTACAAAATGTACGCAGTAAATCGGGTCATTCGCCGAGACGTAGTCAGACCCTTGGGTTGGAGAGTGGTGCGGTGGCGCCAGCTGTCGAGAAAAAGTGGCAATACCGTGCTCCTTTAAGGAATACCTTCAATGCAAATTTGGATTATTTCACGTACATGTATTTGTGCAAAGTGTTCAAGGTGTTTTTTTGTCGTGAGAGTTATTATATATAAGCGTAAAGGAATCAAACATTCCTTTATGACGTAAGTTATTGTATTAAACAACCACTTTCTCAAGTTGTCTTTTGTCTTATTCTATGCTCTTGAGCACCTTCGCTACTTGATGTTGATAAAATAGTCAGGAAGCTGAAGCCCGTAGCATGTCCAGAAAAGCTTTTCGCTAAACATTTTTAGTAGAAGCAAAGGACCGTACAAAATATTTTCTA